>VWXS01000153.1:0-60801 GCA_028584115.1 Stagonosporopsis vannaccii | reverse complement strand
TAGCTTAAAAGTTAGGAGTTAAGTTCTAATAATAAAGGTTATTACTTAGGTTAAATATAAACTATAAAGGTTATATTTTTATATACTATATACTATAAGATATTCTATACTAGTTCTATTATTTTATAGTTGTTCTAAATTAGAACTTTATAAGATATTATAGGATTTTTTAGAATATATATAATATATTTTATTATAGCATTCTGCTAAGACTTTAGAACACATAGGGTCCTGCATTATTAGTTCTTAATACTAACCTTCTTAAAGGCCTTTAGTTGCTCTTAGAGTATAAGTAGTTTTACCCTCCTTTTTTATCCTCTGCCGTGCTCTGTTTCCTAGGTTTATAACAGCTATATCTAAGCTTTCTTTAACGCGTTAATAATAGGTTGTTGTTAAGGCATTAGTATAGGATAGATAATATAGTAGGGTCTTAGCAAAAGTAAGTTACTTACCTATTAAGCAACTTGCCTATAAGGTATATTATATAAAGTACTATATTATTAGTTTTTAATACTAACCTTCTTAAAGGCCTTTAGTTACTTTTAAAATATAAGCAGTTTTACCTTTTTTTTTATTTTCTACTATGCTCTATTTCTTAGGTTTATAATATTAACTAGCTTGCTTATAAAGTATATTATTATTAAATTTTATTTTATAAATAATTTAAATTATTAAACTATATAAATATTATAATAATACTCTACTTTATATATTTTAATATAAGTATAGTTGCTTTCTAGTTGCAGGGACCGCAGACTTGCCCTAACTAAATGGAGCACATTTCTACCGTGTTCTTGCGCGTCTAGCCGCCGACCTCCCCACCTAATCGCCCTTCACGCCAGTCCACGACAGACTACGAAGGGCCATCAGTGCATCCTATAAATTCAGCTTTGCGCCAGAACTAAGCAACACTCTTTAATAACAGATATCACATCTATAATGCCAGAGACAATAGAACTAGCAGAATACCTCTTTACACGCTTGCGCCAGATCGGCGCTAACGCGGTTCATGGAGTGCCAGGTATTTAATCCGCAGTCTATCCTACTGACGTATTGATGCTTACTTGTTTCGCAGGTGACTTCAATCTTGATCTCTTGGATTACGTGGAGCCCTCAGGCCTGCTTTGGGTTGGTAATACGAATGAGCTGAACGCAGGCTATGCCGCGGATGGTTACAGCAGGGTCCGAGGGATCGGCGCTCTCGTAACCACATTTGGAGTTGGCGAGCTGTCAGCTATTAATGCGATCGCGGGCGCATATGCTGAACGTGCACCTGTTGTGCACATTGTTGGAACACCGAATCGAGCGACACAGGATGGCAGAGTTCCTGTTCACCACACTTTCAACGATGGCAACTTTCGAAGGTTCGGGCAAATGCACGCGCATGTCACGGTGGCTCAGACAAGTCTCAGAGATCCTCTCACCGCACCACAAGAGATTGACAGGGTGATCCAACAATGCCTGATACATAGCAGGCCAGTATACATTGAAGTCCCGGCTGATCTGGTCAGCGCACAGGTGCGGGCGGCAGGCCTGCAAAATTCAGTTAAACTTCCTGAGCCACTCATGACAGCGGCTATTAGCGACACCATCGATGAAGTACTCGCAAAGCTTTACTCAGCCAAGCATCCCATCATCTTACTCGATGGTGAATGCAGAGCACTTAACATCACCATAGACGTTCAAGCTATTGTCGGGGCTACTGGGTGGCCGACATGGACAACCTCATACGGTCGAGGTCAGATCGACGAAAGCTTACCCAATTTTCAAGGCGTATACAAAGGTAGCTTCGATGCGGAGTCGGTACAGGACTTTTTCAGACACGCAGACTTGATCTTGGTCTTCGGCCCCCACTTCAGTACGACCAACTCCTACGCATTGACTGCAAAGCCTCGAATGGACATAAGCATTGTTTTCTCGGACACTGAGATCCAAATTGAAGGCAGAATCCTACGCGACATTTCCACCAAACTGGCCGTATCTCAACTCCACACTCGCCTTGACAAAACTAAAATCGTACGTTACTCGACGTCCGACCTGTCTGGTCTTGACTGGCATCAACAGCGAGCTCTAACCTTCTCCGACGTGGAAAAAGACGAGGTCATTTCCCACTCCAAGCTCTGGGACCTGTTCACCTCCTTCATCCGTCCAGGGGACATTGTCATGGGTGAGACCGGTACTTCTGGCTACGGAGTGCGCGAAATGCGCACTCCATCAAATGTCCGCATATTTGCGCCCGTGACTTGGCTATCAATCGGGTACATGCTGCCTGCTGCACAAGGAGCAGCGCTCGCTCAGCGACATATGCTGGCACAGACCGGCCGTGGTGGGGTGAATGGCGAGGCAAAGAGTGGCCGTACGATACTGTTCATTGGAGATGGCAGCCTGCAAATGACGGTTCAAGAGATCTCAACTTTGATTCGGCACAATCTTGACATCATTATAGTGGTCCTGAATAACGATGGATACACAATTGAAAGGGCTATTCACGGGCTGAAGGAATCGTACAATGATGTTGCTGCTTGGAGATACCTGGATGCGCCGAGATTCTTTGGCGCAGAAGCGGGTACGTTCACTGCGCAAGCGAAGACATGGGGAGAGCTTGAGAAGGTATTGGCTAACAAGGAACTTTCCGATGGGACGGGACTGAGAATGGTGGAGCTGTTCTTGGACCGTGAGGACGTGCCCAAGGGCCCGCTAACAATGTTGATGGGCAAGGAACAGAAGCGCATGGAAGGTCTAAAGCCGAACCGTGAAGTAATACCATAGATTATGGTTATGACAATAAAAACTCTAGTCTGCGAATGATACTAACTAAAGGGGTCGAATCGCACCAGCTCGATCATTAGCCCATCGGCCGTGAATGGCCTGTCGAGCAGTCTTGCCCCAAAATGCAATTGGAACAGCTACCAAACCTCCAACGATCTGAAATACCGCGAGTTCAATACCCACAAGCTTGTACCCGTGCGCTCCTATCCAAGATGTTAAGGCAAAGCTCATTGCAAAGCTCAGGAGATAACAGCCGCCACCCAAGACACTGATTGCTGGGGCCGCCCAACGGGGAAAGGCCTCAGTGACCCACATTGTGTTGCTTATAGATAAAGTAGTCCAGGAGAAGCCGTTGAGGCCGTAGGCAAGATAGTAAAATGCAAAGTGAAGCTTACGCTGAACAGCAATGCCATAGATAAAGGTACTCAGACCGCCTGTGATGACTGGGAGGATATAGCCAATCAGGTAGTGCTCGGCTTCGCGCACGCCCCGATTCCGTCTTGCAAGATGATTCAGGACCTTTGCGACGAGGACACCGCCGAATGGGAAGGCAAAGAGCGCACCGATGCCTGAGCAGATATTGACGTTCATGATGAGTACTGAAGGCAGGCTGTACGGCGGTGATCGCAGTATTTGGGCATAGGTGGAGCCAATAAAAATCATGCCAGCGAAGTTGACTGATGATGCAATGAACACCCAGAAAATGAGCGGATTAGCCGCGCAGAAAGCCATTTGACAGTAACACCGCCACACAGCAGTCCACGATGCGAAGGCCGATCGGCATAGGCCCAACCGTTCACGCAGACCGTTAAGCCCGCTGCGCTGCAACCTGCCTGGCAGATCAGGCAGGTCGCGATAGATGTCTGAGTCAGCTTCGTTGTCTTTGTAGATCGTGAGCTTCTCGGTAGCACTTTGTAGCAAGATCAGCCCATCGAAGGCCACCGTAGGTCTCTTAAAGTAGGTTTCGGGGTACAAAAGAAAAACAAGAACAAAGGAGGTCCCCATGGGAATAGACCAGTAATGGTAAAACCGACGCCAATCATCGCCGTGAGAGGACATGTAAGGAACCAACGCCAATGAGGAGGTGCCCGCGAAGCCAGCAAGTGACCACAACAATGCGATAGCTCTTGGACGCTGGTGAATAAAAGTCATGTCGATCATCATCAGAAGAGCCTGCACCAGTCAGCAAATCAGTCAGAAGTTGTATGGGAGAAAACATACGCATGTCAGTGAGAAACCCTCACCCAGACCTAGGAAGCACAGGCAAGTAAGGAGTTGATGAAAATTTGCAGCATGACCAGCACCGATTGTCGCAAACGACATCATAAACGCTGCAAGTAAGAATATTGGGCGTCTTCCCATACCAAGCGATAGAGGGACCCAAAGCAGTGCTCCAAAGCCCATGAACAGGGTAGGAGCAGTTACAAGCGTCTCTATCGTCCACGGTTTGATATCCTGTACACATGGTTAATCGAAACTCTGATCGCTGTATGAACAACGTACCTGGCCATCGAACTCAACGAGGATGCCATGAAAGACCATACTGGCAGCCTGTACAACGGTGAGGGAGACGATAGAATACCATGCCACTGCTGCGATGGCACCTGCCGTCTTCCAATTACTCCAATTCAGAGGATCAGCCAAACTATCAGACGGTACGGGAAGGTTTAGCGTTGCGCCGGACGACGTCACAAGATAGATACTGCCGGACAAGTTGTACGATTCGTGCTTGCGGCGTGTGCGTAATGCAGTATCACCACTCAGGCCCGAGGCTGAGCGATCAAAAAGCTCGTGCTCGTCATCACAGTCTTCTACCGAAGCTATAATGCTAGGCTTTCGAAGCGGCTGTGCAAGTGGTGGTGAGGCCAGCTCATTCCTTGGATACAGGTGCTCTGGTGCGGAGTCCATAATGGCATGTGTGAGGGTGGGAAGAGTTGATAAAGGCAACAAAACTCGGAAAAAGAAATGAACGAAGGCCGTTTCTCTGATAGCACAAGCTACAGCTCATAACCTGAGATGCACTGAGGAGTTCTGCACTGGTTCTGATCAGGCGGTCTTAAACAAATCTTTCTGATGGCCCATGTTGTCGCTCCTCGTTGACGATCACTCGCACAGTATTCAATACCGCCGATGATATTCCTCCTTCGGGAAGGCGGCAACTCTGAAAGCATGTAGCATCTGATGGAACGGCGATTTTGAAACACCTAAAGGAGCATGACCGCCGACGCACGGTTTCAGACGTTGGGTAACGGAGCGGTGCGGGAAGGAAGAGATAGCTGCGGAGAGCGTTGCGCAGCGCCGGGATTGGGCGTCGCATTATTCTCCTGCAAAACCAAGACGGCTTGTACAACTTTCGATTAGCTCCACAACGTTCGCTCCCGCTCTACTTTTTGAGACATGTCAAGACCTTTGCGGTCTTCCGGCAAGCATAACACTGTCGCCAGTCTATCCAATATTCGTAGATATCAAACCGACTGTATGTTGAAACAGGCACAAAGTGTATTTAGGGACCAATGTATGAAAAGCGTGGGGAGACGAACATGATGTTCGTGAAGGTTCAAGTGATCGACGTGACCGAGGCTCTGGAAATTGCCCCGGAGAACGCCGAATTTGCAATTTTCCGTTTGATATTTGTCTAGCTGACAAAACAGAGTTGCGACGCGTGTAGGTGCAAGCATGCATGCGTGCCAATATTGGGCTGACAGAGATTGGTAACACGTTTTAGAGTCCTGAGGCCCAAGTTTAGCCCGGATAAGCTAGCAGTCAACTTGACCACAATCACAATGTCGCCCAAACTCTACCAGTCCTGCACGAGGTGACCTTCGTTCCCAGGCTGTGGTCCAACCGTTCTTTCATTTCTAGACTGTCTCTTTGAAGGTGCAGAGAACATGCATGCAGAAAGACGTGGTCAGGGCGCCAGCGCGTGTTCCGGCGCTCCTTCGATACGAACACTGCCAGGGCCTTTCCCCTCGCCATACTTCTATCGTTCTCGGTTTCGCCACGCCAGCGACCTAAATCCTCGTTGTGCTACGCCTCGATAAGGTATCAGTGCAGGGATGATGCTCGGATGGAAGGGCTTGATGCAAAGGGCTCACACAGTCGCAGGGGACTCCGCCTTTCCTTCCTCGCTGCCTGGCTTCTCATTGGCACAACGCCGTCATGTCAACAGCCACAGACGATGCTGAAGGGCGCAATAGTATGGATTGTTTCCAGCCTGCTGATCTACGCTACATTTAAAGATCATCGTGTCGTGCTACTAAATGAGACATCAAGAGACACTATCTGTTTGATTCACGGTAGCTCTCAACGAGGACTCCTCTTGCCAATCTTTGCATCACTTCAAGAAGCCAATGTCCCGTACAGCAGCCTCCGTCAGAGCATTTGTGCCGAACGCTTTACAACGCCGACTTCTCAACGACATTGCAGATTTTCAGCGGAATCCTCACGCCAACGTATACTTGCATGTGGACGAGCAAGACTTCCACAAAGCCTGTCTCATTCTCACAACTGAAGCATATGGACCGTTGCACCTCTTTATCGAATTTTGTAACGACTTTCCACTCCGTGCACCAACTGTTACTATACAGAGCGACATCACCCACCCCAACTTCTACGGCAACTATGTCTGTGCCAGCATCCTCAACACCACCGAGGGCTGGACTCCGGCCTACACACTCGAAGGCGTTCTCGTCCAGTTATTGAGCTTCTTCACGAGTGAGTCGCTGGAACAGGATCACGGCGGAGATGCGGTGAATTTGCAAGAGTTTCGCCGGGATCAGCATGACCCATAATACTCTCGATACAAGGACTTTAAAACGCATGAGTACTTCTGTAATGGCTGTGGTTTCAAACCCGACTGGTTAGCTGTACCTTTCATTAATATTTCGAATGAAGTGGCAAAAGCATCACCGATGATCGTGTCGAAACTGCTTGCGCTTCCTGATGAGATTGTCCTTCAGACGCTAGAAGAGATGCCGACGAAGGACGTTCTGGCGCTTGCAGAGGCAGTACCAGTAATCAGTAACACTGTCAACTCATACGACTTCATCCGCACTCACGAGCTTCAATGTTTCTGTCTCAAAACATCGTACCTGGACGCCAAACTTGGAATCGGCATCTCTATCGCAGGTCACCACAAACCTGTTCTGAGATCCGAGTTCGACTTGGTAAGTCAAGAGGCATTTTTTCAACACGGCCTTAGATGCAGTGCTCAGGGTGTGCGGCTCGACAAGTGGTTGCCAATTCCCCTTAGCAGACAACACTGGAACGGTGTGAAAACAAATGCAACAGCCTGTCTGCACAGCATACACAGCCACGCGAGATTGCGCAGCAATGAACCTCAAAGCATCGGTGTTCTGTATCATCTCATGAACAATGTCGTAGTCCAATTTTCGGCAGATGCAGAGAAGGGCTTCCGACAGCCAGACAAGCGCAGCACCCTGAATCATGCCTCCGAGAAAGCTGTCGAGGCGTATTTCGCTTGTTTCCATCTACTGTTATGCCTTACCACGGAGGAAGTTGCCATCGTCAGCGCTGCAAACCAGATGGTCACCCGATTTTTAACAGGACTGCACACCAAGAAGGAATTTCCTACCTTGGGCTACCTTTTGGTTGCCGCCCTGATCTCCGATAGAGGTCTCACAGACCATCTCTTCTTCCAAATCACCAAAGAAGCCATCCTTCACAATGTGGTCTGGATGCTCGATTCAAGGGGTGCCGATATGGCTGAACTCGCATACCTCGAACCCTCTGCTGTATCCGAGTATCGCTTGCTGATGTTCCTAAAGCTGTTCAGCTCTTCGGCTCGGCCCATCAGCAAATCACTGACTGACCTTCGCGAAATGCTCTTTGACAGCCACGGCGCACCACCGCCAGGTGTCTCTAAAGCAATGGCGCAACGCATTCGCGAGATCAGAGGAGTCAGAAGCTTTCCCGGGTTCCTGAGTTATATAGGAATCAACAACGTCCCAAGTAAGACTGAATTTACAGCTTTTCTTCGGCGTACTATCACTGATAGTGTAAGAGCTGGGTGTTCGATTATGCCGTTGACACAATCTCAACTCTACATGATCCGTAAGATGCGCGAGCGCGAAGTGGAAGTTGCGGAAGGGATCAGGGTCACAGATTCGACAATCGAGTGGTTTAACAAGGGAGAGAAATGGTATTGGAACGGGTGGGATGGAAGACCAAACTTTTTCCCTGAGCGCAAAGAAGGGATTCGGGGTCCAAGAATGACTCCAGGGTCAAGAAGACGAGGTAGTCCCGGTAGACACTGAAGGACAAGCGCGATATGAGCTTGTAACATAAGCAATGGGATATTTCTTTTATACTGATGGGGCCATCTCATGACTGTTCTTCTGCCTTTCAAAGGATGTTTCACTCTCCGTGTATCCGAGCAATAGATGCACGGCTCTTCTCCTGACCTATCTGCCAGCCAGCGTACCTTCGATCGTACCAGCCAGCGATGTTTTCCGTGCCCTTTTGCGTAATCCATTCTGCAAGATCCACACTATCATCAATTGCTGCATTCGCTCCACCACCGCCTATAATCTGCTCTGCATGTACAGCATCACCCATCAGCCAGATACTCTTCCTCGCCACTGATTGGACATGATCCTTGGATACTAGCATGCTGCGCATCAACCAATGCAAAATTCGCCCCTGATGCAACTGCGTGGGATCAAATATATATGCGAATGGGGGTGGTAATCCTTTGAGCGAGTCAACCTCCTCAAAAAACTCCTTGGGAATATCTTTGGCGGATGCGTTTGGCCTGTTGGGCTTGTGCAATGCGTCTGTACCACCACGTGCGGGACGAGAATAAGTCCAACTAACACTGACTTCTTCCTTGGTAACATCGTTAACGCTAATGTTCAGCACGATGTCGTCTTGCTTGAACTCAAGGACAGTTGTTCTGACGAACGCTGAGGCATAAATGTCATCGAAAACCTTCCGGGAGATCTTGCGCTTGCCGTTATATGCTACGTACGGCAGGATCTCTGGGTCTTCCGAAGGCAGAAACTGCTTGCGAATAACAGAGTGCGGTCCCTCGGCGTCAACGACCGCACCAGTCGCGGCGGATTGTCCGTTGGCAAACTCTAGGATGAGCCGATCGTTTGGCTTTTGCTCCACGCGTTGGAGTGTGTACTCCCATTTCACGTCTAACCCTTCTCTCAAGAAGTCTTCAAGTTTCCTTCGATTTGCTCGAAATGATGCTGACTCGACATTGCAGTATCCATAATCTTCCGTGTTGATGTTGCCGGACCCGCCAATACCAGCATCAACTGCCACACAGCTCTTGAAGATGTTTTCGTCAACGTTCAGTGCCCTCAGGAGCGGCCGATATGATGATGGTTGTAATGTAATGGCGTAGTTGTGCCGTGGATTAGAAGAAGCCTTCTCGTAAAGGATCGTGCGAACACCACGCTGCAGGAGGCAGCGGGCGAGAGTAAGACCGCCTATACCTGCACCCACTATACTGATCGTTGGTTGCGACATGATTGATGCTTGTTGTAAAGTTTTAGCTTTTCGGGAGTTTATCACGCGAAATCTTCGAACCTCCCAAGGCTCGATGTGGTCAGTTTGAAGAGCATGACTTAAATCGGCGATCGGGCCAATCAGCAATCAGGCATTCCGCTTACAGATATTTGGTTGGTCGCCTTGATGGAACTTAACCACATATTGTGCGTTGAGCTAGGAGTGAATAAGGTGACTCGAATTTGCTGTTTGACAAGGTACAGTGATAAAAGGTGCTAGCAGTGGCGGTCTTACAGAATCGAGGCTCATCGTAAATATGCAGAGTGCATGTTGAGCGTGAACACCCATTCGCATGAACTTACTCGGAGTGGGTCATAGATTAGTGGGCACCACAGATTCCACATCTCAGGTGGTCAGTAGCTTCGATATGCGAGGCATAGATTTCTCGCTGAGTATGCGCAGAGAGCGCCACGTTAAATTGCGGATGTCATTTGCTAAGAGTAACCTGGTAAAAGAGGGAAAAAAAGGCGTGAAAATGCTCATGGGTATATGGATTGCATTGGACACTAAAAAGGCGCCCTTTAGCATGGGGAATGTTGGTGTGTGAACTCTCATCAATATGAAGCTCCCTGAACAGGGCAGGCTTTCTTGAAGTTTGCTTGACGAAATTCCTTACTGAAAACTCCGCACTGTCTCGACTAGAACCTGCGATCACCTCCTGCTGAAATGATGCCTTCATCAGACACATCAGCCTTGGGGACCTTAATGTCTTGCTCGATCGACAACGTGGTACTGCCCTCTTGACTACTGGCCGTCTCTGCGTCTACCGATCCTTTTGCTTGTCTCGCATCGCGCTTGAGATAGTAATGTAATATCCATGTGAAACAAATCAGCGCAATTGCGCACCCAAGACAGAACGAGAAGCCTTTGCGATACCGGGGTGCTTCCACAGTGGGAAACGTCAACAACGGAGTCCAGGCCGTCGAAGACTGCGAGAGTAGGTTGATAAGTACCAGTGTGAAGCTTCGCTCCTCGGGACTATCGCGTAGCAGGTTGTTCACCCAGCCGTGAAAGACACTAGACAATGCGTTTGACCAGTACATCGTGGCAAATGCGAACCACAGAGCACCTTCGGGGACATGCCATGCCGTCAAGACTGCCAGACCAACAGCATTAAAGACTGAGCACATGGTGATGGCCCATGCAGGGCCAAGGTACATATCTGAAGCAAAGCAAGCAAACAATGTGTAACCGATACCTAGAGCAGGGGCTATGGTGCCCAATTCGTTGATCTTTGCGACGCTGAATCTGCCGGGCGCGATGGATTTAATCCAGAGCAGGAACGAAGCGGTGCTTTTGTGAATACCAGCATTCCAGAAGAGCACATCAGTGATAACGACCGTCCAGAATCGGAGGCCGAGCAATGTCTTCTTGATATGACCAAACTTCATTTTTCCTTTGGTGACATGGCCATGCTTCTCAAGACGCTCTCGGCCGATCTTGATGTCGTTTTCATTGATACACCATCGATTGGGCTGATCAATGGTGCCAGGAAGAACGAAGTAGCCGAGAATACCGACAGGGATGGTAATAATCGCGCAGATGATGTACATCCATCGCCATCCTTCGAGCCCTGAACGCCTGTCAGCTCGCTTGAATTCGCATAAAGGGGTTGCGACACGTACCGTGGACACCTTCAAGGCGTTGAGACGCTCCAGCTTGGATAAGACCTGCGGTTAGAGTACCAAGACCGAGCCCAGTGTAGAAAATGCCACCTCGACGGGCAATTTCATGACCGCGATACCAGGAGCCAAAGACATAGTGCATTGCAGGGAAGAAAGCTGCCTCAAACCAGCCAATCAGGAAGCGATACGCTGCCAGCTCCGCATATGTATTGACACGGAACTGCAAGAGTGTGAAGATGCCCCAAGCTATGTCGCAGCCGGGTATCAACCAGTGAATCGGTACATAGGTCATGATGAAGCTTGTTCTTGGTCAGCTGTCTGCTTAATGCATGGTCCGTGTGCACGACAACTAACAGGAAGGGGATTTGGCCAAGCACCGAGCCAAGAGTATAGAGCGTCTGTAGCTGTACCAATTCGTTGCCATGAAAGCCAAGGTCTTCTTTCATGCCAGCAACATAAGCGTTGTTCAGGTTGGACTGATCAATGTACTTGACCCAGTAGCCCAAGACCGAGTACGGGACCAGAAGCAAGTCAATCTTAGAGATGAATTTGCGATCCTCCTTGGTGTCATCATCTGAAAACCACTTGATCTTGTACCACTTGTCTCGAGGTATCGTCAGATCAGGAGCAGGCGCCATACTCCGAAGTGGGGGATGTGCCAATTTGGCACACACAAGTACGAGTTGGAGAATTTCGATAGCTAAAGTGGTAGAATTATGACAGTCATAGGCTGCGCTGTGGGGAAGAGATTGTGTATAAATACTGGTCTGCACTGACGTTGCACGTCTCTATCGATTGCGTTCATGGCGCAATGCACCCATCTTATTGCAATACTGCCCCCGATGTCACGGCATTGTGTCCGTCGCCGGCATCCTCGAGACGAAGGCACGCGATTCATTTGAGAGTGGGTGACGGTGTTCAAGATGCCGTGCAGGGTGACCATGCCAAGCCCGACCCGATGGCGAGCGAGCGGAGAATAGGGAGCACGCATCCGGGTTGCTGCATCTTTTATGCATCGCAGTGAGATGTGATAGGCGATGAAGCTCGGCACTTGAGTAAGGCTTGTGATGTTGAGGCATGGCGAAGGAGCTCTAAGCGATGACGTGCTGGAAACCCAACATGTCGGAAGACAGAAACCTTGAGCGACAACAGACAATACCTCCGGCTGCAGGGTTAGTACTGTCTTACATTGCACATACACGATTTCTTTTTCCAACCTAAGCACTACAAGAGCAAGCCAGCCGCCACGGCCACGACAACGCCAACGCCACCTCCCCTCGAGGCGACAAAGTTGGTCCGTCCTGCGCCGGGCGATGGCGAAGCAGCAGCGGACTGTGTGCGGCTGGCATCACTGGTAGAGTGGCTATTCGTGCCAACAATTTGCGTAACGCTGGCAGTGGTCGTGCTTGCTGCAGTGCCGGACGTTGCGCTTGTGGTTGAAACTGCACTCTGCGTAGCAGTAGCCTGAGCATTTCCAAGTTTCTCGGCGCCAGCGGTCACGGTGACGGGTATTGTCACGATATCAGTGCCCTCATATGTCACTGTGCTGCTGCCGGGGAAGTTGGCCTCGCTGCCAGCGGCGAACTCGGTACACGTAACTGTCGCGCCGCGCGCGCAGTCGGCGGTGCCTGTGAAAGCATTCGCATCCCCCACGCCCATATCCAGGTGGTAAGTAGAGGGACCATATACAAGTGTCATTTCAGGAAAGAGGCCGCAGTTGTTCGAATCAGTACCGGGCGGACAGGCGAGTGCCATGGTTGTCGCAGACGGGTTCGCGGAGACGACCGACGCGTCGATGGACTGCGTGTCGACCACGTAGAAAGGGAGAGACAGCGTCGTTGACTGCGCGGCGGCAGCCCCAAGAACAAACGCGAGGATGAGCGTCGAAGCCATTCTACAAACATGTGTCAGGTTGAGGGAGCGACAGGAAGACCAACGTGAATGGGCAGGGACAAAACCTAGGCCTCGTGGACCATCTGTGCCTGGATGGTTAATGCTCGCTGCGTCATGCCCCTCGTCTTGCTAGCGCGTCCAATCAGTGTTAGGTCGTGCGCCAGCTTCAACGAGGCTTGTCTCACAGCGCCACACGCCTCCGCCAAGACCTCCACAATCTGCCAACAACATCAGAGCATGTATGGACACCACAGTCTTGAAATTCATCGCTATCGTGACCACGAGCAGGAATATATGACCTGCGACCTTCCTCCACAACCTTGACCCATTCCGCCGCTTCCACTGTACTGGCCTCTGCGCGTCATTGTTCTGTCGAGACTACTCCATTAGGATGAGGGATCATACCCAATTGTACTTGCAACAGCTCTTACGTGGCATGCCGATACCTGCATAGAGTTTGGACCACACTACACAACTTGTTCGGTACGGACGGGGATGAGTCTTCCTAACCATGGCTGGCTCCGCCCACCCATGCTCAGGAAAGCTTTTGGCGATATTCGCACCTGTTTCTGCCCTTTGCACGATGCTTATGCGATCGTCGGCTTTCTCGAACATGCCGACGACGCGGGGTCTAGCAGCATCCTCCATGGCGTCAGATACACTTCGAACACAAATGCACATGAACAACTTCATTGACTACTTTTAGATGAACAATTTCTTACTGCAAGTGTACCTCTAATATTCAATGCAGGAGCCTAAAACCTCATTGTTTTAAATTCAAGCTAAGCCTCTTCGCCAAACAACAGGAATCCAGGGATACCGCTCATACTAATAGAGCTTGTCTCGAAACCTTCTCCATTCCCTTAAATCACCGTGCGGTTGTCAGACCTGCGATCCAGGCTCGCCTGGAAAAATGCAATGAGTCTGTCAAACGGGATCAGGTCGACGCGGTCATACAAATCGACGTGACCCGCACCAGGGACCCACAACAACTCTTTCGGTTCGCCAGCCTGCGCGTAGGCATCCTCGCTGAATTCGCGAGAATGAGCTTGATCGCCAGACACAAATAGCATTGGCCGGGGCGAGATAGTATCGATATCATTAAATGGGTAAAAGTTCAGGAATCTGACGTTACTGGACAGAGTTGGATGTGTCGTTCGGTTTGGAAACGAACCTGCAGGCGTGAACTCGCCTCGAGAGGTGCGATAGAAGTCGTAGAACTCGCGTCCGACAGCGTCTGTCTCATTCGTGATCTCATGAGGCGTACCTCCGGTGTAAGCAATCTCACCACCATCAGCCTCCACCCAGCGCTGCTGGGAAGCTGCAGCAGCAACTTCCTTGCGCTGCTCAACGCTGACAGCGTTTCTTAGACCGTTTCGGTTGGCAGCGCCCATATCGTACATAGCAGCAGTAGCGACAGCAGCGATGCGAGTGTCAATCTTGGCAGCACTAATGACGAAGCTGCCACTACCACAGATACCAAGCGCGCCAATTCGCTCCCTGTCAACGAAACCCAGTGTACCCAGATAATCAGTGGCCGCACTAAACGACTCCGCGTATATGTCAGGCAGTACTGCGTTTCTAGGTTCGCCTTCGCTGCCACCCCAGAAGGAGACATCAAGTGCAATAGTAACAAAGCCCTGCTCAGCAAGCTTTGTTGCGTACAGATTTGCGCTTTGTTCCTTTACTGCGCCCATCGGGTGCCCGACGATGACAGCGGACGCATTCCTGGTGCGAGAAAGATTGCTTGGGTAGAAGAGGTTGCCAGCAACTGTCATCTGGAATTGATTCGGGAAGGTAATTGGCTCGAGTGTGACATTGTTACTTCGGTAGAAGTTGTCGGCTCCAAAACTCAAGTTCTGCGCCAAAGCTGGCATCGTGTTGACCACGGCTGTCGCCCCAAGAACGATCAGGCTGCGTTGAATAGTGTTCATGGAGTCTGTCGTGCTGCTGATAAAGATTTGAAACAGGATGTTCTCTGTATGGAAGCCCATACGGCGTTCTTATATCCTGCGCTATCGCCTATCACAGCGCAAATGAGAGACAATGACTGCTATGCTCACAGCTAATGCAGGCTGCTGACATTCTACATGATCAAGCAACGTCAATTGAGGCGCAGGTAGGGACTGTCCGACCGTAGTGAACATTGTGGGACCCGGTAGTCACCAATAAAACGAGCGTGAGACTCTCGCCAAGGGATGTCTTTTGCGCCTTGATGAGTTTATCAAATTTCTTAGATATACTCCCAGCCAGGGCGTATGCACACTGCTGACATTTTGCTTGGGACTACGTCACCCGAAGTTGTTCCGATGGCCGCACCCACACTCCAGGGGCTACATCATAGCTCGATGTCAAAATCCTCATATTGGCTCACAAATGTGAACGATACTGTCGTTACGTAGGCACACTCTACCTGACTAGTACTCTCTGCTGTTTTAGCAGGACTCAAACCTGCGCCTGTCCTACACTTTACCTACTTGGACGATTTCCGCGGCGGCACGCGGCGCAAACGAACACAATCATGAGACTCTCGCACCATAAACCATTACCTCGGTGTAATAAACCAGAGGATTTTGAGATCATTCGAGCGCCGAGCATCAAACTTTCAGTTGTCGACCTCGAAACGATGCTTACAACCCACGACGTCACCCGTACCCTTGACAGTTCACTGTCAGTATGTTGCGGGGACCGTGTCTTGCTTGCCAGACGCAAGTGACATTTCCTGGGCACAACAGTACTGTACATTTCCTGGAAACAGCTTGCCTGGGCAAATCTCCTGCGCCCGTCGACGAAATATATGTTGACCAGCGGACATAGTGGCGTAGGCTCACATTTTGTGTCTTGTTAGGTACCACCATCCATCCCCTGTCATTCCTAGCTGCTCAGCTGCTCCACGCTCGCGAGTAGTGTCAATCTCATTTGGCAGGCTACTGCACCCCTTGCTATCCGTAAATAAGTTTTCCGACGCAGTAACGATCAGATCGACGCCCCTTTCCTTAAACTGGTATTGAGTTAACAATTGTTCTGTTGCTAGGTTTCGGTCAAAACAGTCACCGTTGCTTCAACGACCCGCACCCGCCGCCCTACTCAGGACTCAGAGGAAGAGAACCACAAAGTCGATACTGTGTCTTACACTAACATGGGCAGATCATATCGGTTTGATGTATATCATCGCGTCCTTCAATTCTCTAGGTACTGAAGTATATGTCAAGTTTGGGACTCTGAATTGACTGGACAGCAGAGGTATGTGCAGGCGCCAATGCCATGTGTGTTCCCCAACTGTGCGCTTGCTGCTGAATTCAAATAAGAAGGGTCATGAATGTATAAACGAATGTAGAAGGTTCCCTTACTAGTTCCTGCTAGAGAGCGGATGTGCTAGCAGGCCGGTGGTGCTTCCGTCTCCAGCGCAACGTTATCCGTCTGTTGCTGTCGTCTGCTCTTAGACTGTTCTTCGTCAACATCAGAACAAGCGTTCTTTAATGTTCACATGCATACGTTGTCTTGGTTCACTTCACTGTCTGCAGAGCCTGTAATGCCCACACCGCCTGAAATGTCAACCACGCTAGTCGGCCGAGACACGTGTTCAATGGCACACTGGAGCCAACACGAACACATCCTCTATAGGTAGTCCTAGGCCAGCCCACTTTCTTTTTTCAGAGAGATCTCGCCAAAGCAGCTTCACGCTGGTATCTGGGACCTAGCTTGATAGACAATCGTCGGACGCAGGCGACCATGCTATTCCACTCCTTCCTACCGCTGTTGATCTCGAGATGATTTCGAGATATACTAAAATTCTTGGACAGACGTTCTTCTTTTGCTGGGTTCTTCCTAGTCACAATCTTCAGAGTCTTTCGCCTTGGTAGTGCTTGAAGTTCTGCGGAGCTGTTGACGCAGATATAGCAATCACAGACAGCCTCTGGCCTGGCCAACACGTTTCACACGCCGACTGGTACGCAATGCTTTGAGGCACAATGCGACGAGCCCACCCTCTTGTACTCTACTTCTTTCGCCACGCGGCTCTTCACGCATTGGCCCCACGTGCGCGGCGCCTCAAACGAGCTACGGCTTCGGGATGTTTCAAATCGCGCGCACCCTAATCCTGACATCTGTCAACGCACGGCGCACCTTCGCGCCTTTCTCGAGTCGTGCGACAAGACAGCGGCTACCTGCGTCGTGTGCGTTATCGGCTGCATCATGCTACTGACCCTGTCATCACAGCATCAAGATATTTATGCAGGCACAGCTGCCTCAGAATGTTTCTTATCTTGTTTCCTCCTTGATCGGTGCTATTGGATACTACATTCACTCCGGCATGTTGTTTTGTTTCGTGAAGCTATTCCATTTTGGTCGGCTGTCTTGGCCGTCAGATGCGTCCAATGACAGCTGCCAATGTTTTGCCCAGCCAAGTTCATCTGGAACATTATTGATTAAGTGCAGCTTTAGGAAACGTCCGAGAAACAGATCAACTGGAGTTCCCTTCTTGAGTTCGAGACCCTCGTAGAGGCGCACTGACAGCTGAGCACAGTCACCCAATCAATTTTGGTCGGCTATCTCACGACTCAAGCACCAGGCACCCTAGTCATGGCCGCCTTACAGTACGTCGGAGATCCTCAGCCTAAAAAGTATGCATGAGGCTCTGTTCACTATCTACCAAACGTCTGGAGCCGCCTCGGCGGTCCACACTCTACGTCAATTTTGATGTCCACGCACACAGCAAGCCCAAGCATGTTTCAAGACGCTCACTGATGAACGATAGCCGCACAGTCTCTACTTAGCAGGATGCATATCAGGAGTGGTAATATATGGCCTCTGGCATTATCTCAACCTGGAGCTCATTGACTTCTTCAGCTTCTCAAGCAATCAATCTAATTATCTTTCACGTTGCCGCTGGTTCGGGTTTCGTTCTTCTTCTTGGGTGCTGTGCACATTTCTTTATCCACCGAACGGGCAGACAGGTACCCATTGGACTCGCAATCATGTATCGTTCCTCCTATCGTGTTTCCCGCTTCCAGGACCTCGAAAGCAACCGTCGCCGAACAGTGTGGCCCACCGCGCATGGAGATGGAATTCAGATGAGCACGCAGTGGCCCTTGCACAACGATGCTGCCGCCGAAACCGATCAACGTCTTACGAGCGTATTCGACACCGAAGGTCGTGCAGCACGAATGAGTGCGATGGTGGATTCTTCGCTTTTCCCGCCCCCAATACAGGCGCGCAATAGACACTCGGCATGGGCTGGAAGGAGTGCGCAGAGGCAGACATGGCTTGCCCCTGTAACAGAGCCCGACGTCAAGGAGCGTGTATGGTCTGGCGAATTCGATGTTGAGAGACGACCTTCATGGCAATCCCGAGCATCAAGCCGCTATAGCGGTGAACTAGATGTGGAAAGCTTAGAGAAGGACGCCAAAAAGGAGCCCTACCTTGTCGACTGGGAAGAAAGTGACGTTGAGAATCCTCTCAACTTCACCACAGGACGTAAATGGTTCAACGCGATGATGCTTGCTTTTGCCTGCTTCATGGTGTCGATCGCATCGTCTGGCTTCTCACAGGGCACTGAACAGCTCAAGGCCGAATTTGCCATCTCGCAGACGACTGCACTCCTGACCACCTCAACATTCGTCCTTGGATTCGCAGTCGGCGCACTCATCCTTTCACCACTGAGTGAAGTCTACGGCCGCCGCGAGCTCTACGTTATCACCTTCGGCGCCTTTGTCGCTTTCAGCGGCATCGTCGGTTTCTCCTCTTCGATGACTGTCGTCATTGTGCTCCGCTTCTTCGGCGGCCTGGCGGGTTCCTTTACCCAAGCCGTTGCCCCCGCCGTCGTGGCCGACATGTTCAACGCCCAAGACCGCGGCATAGTGATGTCCATCTTCACGCTCGCCGGTCTCGTAGGTCAAAACCTCGGACCGATAATCTGCGGGTTCCTTGTCAAGGCGTTCGGCTGGCGCGCCATCGCTATCCTCATCACCGGCGCGTCGGGTCCGACATGGGTGGTGCTGACTCTCACGTTTCCTGAAACTTACGCCCCTGTGCTATTGCAACGCCGTGCAAAGAAGCTCACGGCCGAGACGGGCAAGTTGCACCAAGTCGCCGGCATAGCGCCTAAGCCGATTGCGCAACAACTTCGCGTCGGTGCGCTCCGCCCCTGGATCATGCTCATCTACGAACCCATTGTCACACTGCTGTCTCTTTTCCTCTCAGTCGTCCATGGCACTCTTTTCCTTCTCTTCGCTGCGTATCCTATCGTCTTTCAGCAAACGCGTGGATGGGAGCAGGGAATCGCTTCGCTGCCGTTCCTCGCCATCATCGTTGGCATCATGCTCTCACTGGTTTACGTTGCGCTGGTAGACCAAAAGCGCTACGCGAATGTCGTTGCAAAATATGATGGCAATGCACCCCCAGAAGCCAGGCTGCCGCCAGCAATGCTCGGTGCTGCAGCACTGCCGATCGGATTGTTCTGGTTTGCGTGGACTAATGCGCCAGAACTTCCGTTCATGTTTTGCGTTTCCGCTGGTGCGCTTTTTGGCTTCGGTATGGTGCTGCTGTATATGTCACTTACGAACTACATTGTTGACGCATATCTTGGATACGCTGCGTCAGCACTGGCCGCCAGCACGGTGCTGAGGAGTGTTGCCGGCGCGGTTTTCCCGCTGTTTACAGGGAACATGTATGCGACTTTGGGAATCCATTGGGCGAGTAGTGTGCCAGGGTTTCTGGCGCTGGTGTTCATTCCATGTCTGTTCGCCTTCTACAAATGGGGTGACAAGCTGAGGGGGATGACCAGGTTTGGTGCTGAGGCTGCTAGCATGGCCGGTAAATAGATAGCGGTAGTGAACTACAGTGTGCACCAGAAATACGCACTATACGCTGAACGTACACCCTCGTTCCTCCAATTGATCTATCGCTTCGCTTCGATTCGAATGTAATGCTACAATTTTCAAGCTCGGCAATGTCTTCACTCGGTTTGGGTGAACAAAGATGGGTGCACAGAGAAATTGCCTTTTTTGCAAACTCTTGCATAAATATTGGAAATGCCATGAATTGGTCTCTCAAGGTTTCCAGAAGCCAGGCAGGATTGACCGCGCAATCTGTTTTATCATCCTCAGCGCCAGGTTACATTCGTCCAGGACCCGTTCCTCCAAGCATCAATACCCTCAAAACCAGAAGCCCCATTTGTTCCATCTGTGCCCTCACTTCTAGCTCGATCCTGGTTGCCATAGGGGTCGACAAAGTCATCAGGCCACCAGCACTTGAAGCGGCGCTCGAAACCTGCACCCTTCTGAAAATAAGCATCAGCAACCTTGTCGCAGGAGAACTCCGCATTGTCCTGAAAAAGCGATCCCAAACACGTCAAATGATCTTGTCTAGTGAGCCCATTGGTTATAGAGCAGTCATCGAGAAGGGACTGCTGTTTTTCGTCGTTGGTCTCCGTCTGGTAGGACGGCTGACACTGGGGAAGGGACAAGGGACAGAACTTGAAGTCCATGCATTTGCCACAACGACCTTTGTTCATGTAGGTGATTTTGAGCGTGCTGTCGTCCTTCTTACGAAGTCCATGGAGGGTGATTACCATGCCGTACCGCATCTGAAAATTAGAGGGAGCGTCGCGGTCGGTAGTTTCGATCAGTTTCGTAGCCCCGTCATTCTCCTTGCTGGTATCCCAATGGATGTGTTTCACAAGCGTGCCGTTGGGGCTTGACAGCCAGTACTCTAAGAAAGATTCCTCATACTCCATCCACTGGACAACCTCGAGAGTCCAGCGGCCAGAGCGAGTCCATGAACTCAGTGGCGATGGAGAAGGATCATCTTTGACGTACTTGAAAGGCATGTGCCAGGTGCAATAACCGCCGCGCTTCCGAATAGACCAGTCGCCTGGATCATGCCACTTGTTCATGTCATCATCACAGTTGACATTCGTCAGTTGGAGCTTAGGCGAGCCACACTGTTGAGCACAGTCTTCTGTGATTTGCCAAGGCCTGCTCTCGTCCCTGGAGTTGACCTTCCACTTAACCCAACACTTCTCCCTACAAGCGTCCACAGGGGTTGAAATTGAGAACTCAATCTCGGACAAGGATGCACTCAGAGACTGGGTGACGTTGGTGTGGAGCACGTAGCCCATGCCATAGTCTGGAGTCCGCTCAGGTGACCCAATATGCGTGGAGATGTTGTGACCTGCGTATGGATCCCAAGCCGCACCGTCACCAGCTTTGCAGCCATGTTCGTCCCATAGTGTCCAAGAGATTGTCGCATTGTTAGGATTGCTCCTAATTTCCTGCTCAACAAGAGCAGTCCACTTGCCGTCCGGAGCTATTGTATGGCCCGGATCGCAAGTCGGAGTAGGTGAGTGCGAGATACTGACGGTCGAGTACGTAGGGGAGGCCGTGACAGTGAGCCTGGTGCCGGGCAGCGACAAGACTGTGGTAAAGGGCAGAGCGGGTTCTCCCCTGAAGAAGTCGGTCGGATTCTGTTTGGGACAAGCGGCAGGCCGACATGAGCCTCGCTTGCAGTAGTCGGCGGAGTGTAGTCCGTAACACAGATCCGAGAGGCAGAATTTAGAACACTGCACAGCATCAGAGCCATCCCGCTTACAAGACTCTTTGATACAGGTGGAGAAGATCGTATCACAGGTGGAACAGTTTGGACTCGGTGTACCAGATGGGATACTAGTGCCCCATGGAGAAGTCATTGAGACGCTTAGAGTCGATGGCGGCAGTGGTCGTGATGTAGATTTAATCGACGGGGAAGTAGGCATGCTCGTGGACAATCTTGTTGAGACAAGCGACCAGTTCAAGGAGTTGGACATCAACGTAGGGGTCGAAGAAATCATTGTCGAGTTGGACCACCAGCTCGAAATGGGTGTCGGCGTGGGCGTGGATGGAAACATCGTCGAATTAGAAAACATGCTCGAAAATAGGCGAGACAATATACCAGATGGGATGTCGTTGTTGCCCTCGTCATCATCGAGCGAGAGCGGGGCTCTAGTGCAGGCAGGAGTTTTTGCAGAGGTCGGCTGCGAGTTATCTCCCTCATCGTCATCCAGCGAAAGTGGGGCGCGCGAGCAGAATGAACCTTCAGTCGGCATTGGATGCTCATTATCTCCTTCATCATCGTCCAGAGAAAGTGGAGCACGTGTGCAATATTGGCCTCCAGTGGGTGTTGGATGCTCGTTGTCTCCTTCATCATCATCCAGTATCAGTGGAGCACGTGAACAAGTGGGGCCTTCAATAGCTGTTGTCGTGTTGGTCCGAGGAGGCTGCTCGTTGTCGCCCTCGTCGTTGTTAAGGTCCAAGGGAGCGCGTGTACATATCGGAGCCGCACTGGTCGAACTCAGCGTTGTACTTGACAGAGTTGTCGTTTGCGTTGTGCCGAGCAGACCGCAGCCAGTCCGAGTATACAAAACAGGAGTCAGACAGACCGAGGTCAATGTTGTAGAAACCGTGAAGTTTATCGAGGCAATTGTGGTCGGCTCCAACTTGATGTTCTCAGTGCAAATAACAAGCTTTTCCGTGACCTTGGTCTCTTGCTCCTTCTTGCACTTTTTCGGGCGCATCGGGTTTGGTGAAGGGTTAGGACCAGGTCTAGGCCCACATCCGGTGGCAATAGGGCATTGAGGGCCACCGCATATATCGGATGGACAAGGATCGCAGCCCTTCTCACCGTCGCAGTACCCATCGCAGCCGAATGGGCCGCAGGGCTCTGGGGGTCTGTTGTTGTTAGGGGGACAGCTGCCGAAGAACTGACATGGCTTTGGGCCGAAAAGACCGGAGGGAAAGACTTTTGGGAAGGGAAACTCAGTTTTGCAGTCAAAGCCTCCAAAAGGAAGACCCATCCATCCGCAGCCTGTTTGCAGTCAGTCAAAGTTTTGATTCCAGTGAAGTCATCGAGAAGATATACCACATCCAAACAAGCCACAATTTTCATCTCCATCAGAATCACTGTCAGTATCCTCATCATCCCTGCAAGTCTTCGGGCGGCATGGGCACGCGGGACGCTTGAAGACGACCAAGGTCAACGCATACCATCCAGCGCACTCCTTCTTACAGTCATTCGGGACGCAATCCTTCTGCTTTGGCTTATGGTGATTGGGATCCTCGGTGTCGGTCGGATCGTCATCATTCGATGGATCATCGTCTGGAAGAGTGGTCTTCTTGGGCGGATCGGGCTTCGAAGGAGTTGTTTTGTTGGGCAAATCGTCCCCCTTCGTGTTGCTACCCTCGGGATCCCGACTTTGGGACGACACTAGTGTTTGTGCTGGTCCAGTGATCTCATTTGCCGAAGATGCTGGCATGCTTGGACTTCTTTCAGACGAGGCTGAGATCATCCATCCCGAACTGTTAGACGTGATCCATGCCGGACTGTTGGAGCTGATCGATGCCGGACTATAAGAAGAAATCCACGCCGACCAATTGGAGGACAAGAATGAGCTAGCAGACCCAATTAGCTGCGAGGAGCTACGGCTGAATGATATCGGAGCTGAGCTTATGTCAGAGTTATTTGAGCCCGTCACAGCAGGAGGTAGTAAAGTTGTGAGCGAAGGCACGATCACGACAGGTGGAAGATCACTCGAACTAGATGTAGGATTTATAGAAAATTCTGGTGAAGAAGACACTGTGAACTGAGGTGGAGGTATCGTGAGTCCAGGCGGATTCAACGTGGCTTCGGGTAGATGGGGCGGCGTGGATTCAGATGGAGAGGGTGCCGTAAATTCAGGTGGAGGAGGCAGCGTGAATCTAGGTGGCAGCGTGAACCCTGGTGGAAAGGTCTCTATGGGTTGGGGCATCGTTAGGCCAGATGGCGGTGTGAACACAGGTGGTAACGTGAATCCAGATGGTAGTGTGAGCCCTGGTGGAGGAGACCATAGCGTGTAATGGGGCGGCGAGAATCCAGGTGGAGGTGACTTCGAAAATTGAGACATTGTGAACCCAGGTCGAGAGGGCTCTGTTAAATCAGGCATTGTGAACCTGGACGGAAACGGCATTGTATCAGGCATCGTCACTGACGGTGACGCAGGTGAAGGGATCGTGAACGAAGACACAGTGACCATAGGTGGAACAGGTAGAACGCCAGTCGGTTTGGGTGGATAAGATGTCGCGATCAAAGTCTCAGAGCTAGGCTGAGCAGAGACTGAGGTTAACGAAATTTTCGACGGTTCCGTAGCGCCGAAAATAATTGAGGTCGTTGGAAGCGAAAAGGATGACACAATCGTGAAGCGTGACGACCATGCCTCAGATGACCATGCAGCAGATGAGTCCGTCTCGGACGAAGCGACAGCTGGAGATGTCGAGAGCGAAGACAGGGCGGTCGCAGAGCCTATAAGCGATGTGTCGATAGGAGATAGGCTCGGAACCACAAAAGAGAGTCCTCTAGATGATTCTGCTTTAGAAGGCAATTCAACCGTGAACGAAGAGACTGATACCTTGTCCTTGGATGACTGAGCTGATGAAGAAGCAGGAAAAGTCGTTGGAGACTGTGGAGAGGTAGTTGAAGCAAAAGACGCCAGCAGGGTCGACAAGGTGGTCTGCACTTTGGATGTTGATACAGATGGCCCGACGAAAGAAAGGATTGAGTTCATGGATGTTAAAGCTCTGGTAGACTTGACCTTGGAGGTGTCCGAATTCGTGTTGTCCAGCACTGGAGATTCATCCCGGGATGACTGAGGAGAAACCGATGCGCTTGATGTTGCTGCCCCGGAAGAATCGATCTGTGAGGTGCCTAAGAATACAGTGCTGGGTGCAAATGACAGATCCTGCGATGAGTGTTTCGGATTCGGAAGTGTTGAAGACTTTACAGACTCCTCTGTAGATCGCGACACGGACAAAACCAGCGTGGAAGACGTTGCTGATCCAGTAGACTCGGCTCGAGAGGAAACCGAAGGTATAAGATCAAATGATGAAATCACAGCCCGCGATGACTGCATTGAAGTCCACGCGGAGACTTCGGACGACCACGACATAGAAGCCGACTCGTTGGGCGCGAGTTTTGTTGAATGCAGTGTTGATATTGAAGACCTTGGCCAAGAAGATGTCGCACGCTCAGTAGACAACGCAGGTGTCGGGTCTTCAGAGGTAAAAGATGCGAAGGTTGAAGATACCTCAATCTCTGCAGAGGACGTTTTATTTGGCTGCTCAGGCACGAAAGAGCCAGGTTTTGATGCCGAGGATGCTATAGACGTCGTGAGTTGCGGTATAGAAGATGCGACGAGCTCTACGGAAGTCATGGATGTTGACTGCTCAGCAGCAGAAGATCCAGGCAACGAAGATAAATCAGACTCTGCAGAGGTTACAGATGTCCATGGTCCAGACGTTGAAGGTGCAAGCGTTGAAGACAGCTCAACTTCAGTGGATGTTGTTGAGATGGGTTCGTCGGACATTGAAGACGAAGATGTCGAAAAAAACACCAACACCGTAGATGTCGCTGATACTGAAGGCTCCGGCATAGGAGCTATAAGCGTTGAAGATATCACGGGCACTGGAGGCTGTACGAACACACTGGACGCGCTCGGAAGAAGGACTGAGGCCGATGGAGCGTCCGACACATCAGATGAAGAAGGAGAAGGCGCAACAGCGCTCGACTGTGGCGCACTATGGCCGCCGCCACCGCCGCCGCAGGAAGCGTAGTCGACTGCCCAAAGTGCCGTTCCACCAAGGCAGCGATTATTTGCGAGCTCAGTCTTCAGGCCAAGAGTCTCATTGTCATCGTAGCCAACCCATTCTCCGTCGAACACGATCTGCTTAACGCCTGCGCTCTTGCTGATGAGCTTCGGTTTCAGTTGGTTTTGGTTGATAATCCGCTGAATCTCGCACTGTGATAAGACACCTACAAGCTCTGTGCACTCACGAGCCTTGGAGGGCCCAATCCACGTGCATCCGTACTGTGCGCATTCTGAGTTGGCGAGAGTGTAGCCGCGACCGTAATTGGCGACACCTAAATTGATCTTTGACGGATTGACGTCGTTGAACCAGAAGAGATCAAGAGCGGTGTCAATCTCCTCGAGGTCCGTATGCGGCTTGATGAGAGGGCCAAGGCCTGGAATGGCTGCATCCCAAGGCTCCAAGTTGTTAGTTTACAGGCATACAAGGAAAATTTGGCACTTACACCGTGCAGATCGTATGCCAGAACGTTGAAGAAATCGACACTCGACTCGAGCGCCTTAGGATCGAGGTGCTTCAGGTACTCGTACTGCGCTGGCATTACCACGCCTAGCCCTCGCGGTCCCAATGCCTCGCGGAGTTCCTTCATCAGGTCCACATGATTTTGCTTGTCGATAGTTGAGTTACCGCCACGGGTCTCGGCACCAGGCCACTCCCAATCGATGTCAACGCCTGCAAAGTCCCACCTGTCAAGAAACTTGAGTAGTGAGACAAGAAAGGCGTTTCGGTTGTTCTTGCTGCTTGCCATATTGGACCAGGTGTGGCGAGTGGCGCCCGCGTCGGAGAACTCCCACCCACCTGCAACTTGTCAGCTCAGTGAAGATAAGTGGCATCGACGGACTCACCGATGCCGATCCACTTCTGCGAGCCATCTTTGAGAGCAAGAAAGTCTATATACAGCTTCTCGTCATCAGGTTGCATGGGTATAATCGCAAACGTGGTAGGATCAATTGTTGCGAAAGAGAAGATGAGGTGTGTCAGGCCGGTAGAGTCAATGTCAGCGGGCCAGACCTTGTCGCAAGACCTACGACGGGTGTTCCTTGGATATATTAGCTGGGATCGACTGAACTCAGGCTTATGAATGCACATACCAGCCCTCGTAGTAAGCAACCCGACGTGAGGCCGTTCCACTGTTCTTCCCGCAAACCGGTGTCGCCTGCTTCCTCACGGTGCCGCACTTGCCAAAATTTTTCTGACAGGGCGTGCTCAGGCCAGAATCGGTTGTGTCGCGACAGAAAGCCTCGTTGGCGCCGCAGAAGCCAAAATGGGAGCAACAAACGTTGAGGGGGCATGTTCGCTGGCCATCTTCGCTGTTCACACCGCAAGGTGCCTTGGCGTCACAGTTGGCCACACAGGATTCCTTGCAGTGCTCGTCACGATAGCCACACTCTCCTAGGAATCTTTGCAGTGACACTCCTCTAAGACGACCTGATGTCACATACCTCGGGAGTTGCAGCAGCTACCATCGGGACAGGGAGTGCTGGCGCTACATCGCAGATCCGTACCGCCAAAGGCCTTGGCACCACCGTCGGTCTGGCTGCGAATGAAATACTCCTCGATATCGAGGACCGGGAGTACGCCGTCGAGGTTATGGCGCGGCGCACCAAAGGAGGAAAGATCAGATTCGCCCTTCGGGGCATAGCCACTTGAAGCAGCCAGCCCCAGGAAGGCAAAGGCGAAGGTGGAGATCGACAGTTGCATGGCTGTACTCATGCGCTGTGGCGTGAAGGATGTGAGAAGTGCGGGTGGTGTAAACCAGATTGGAAAGTGCACGTACAGTTGGCAGTCTGCAGGTGGTAGTGATAAACAAGGTGACTGGGCGAAGTGGATGGAGCTTACAAGCGCGGCGAGATCAATGCAAGTGGGGCGGTGAGATAAGTGAAGATATTCTGCGATGATGCGTCGTTCTGAGAGCCGCCGATGATGGGATAGGCTCAAAGGGGTTGGAACCTTCACTCGAAGCTGACCTTTTTCAACCTATCAGCTGCAAGAGCTCGTATCGCAAGCAGACGAGGGTATGACATGGTCCGTTGAAGCTTTCCTCGAAAAATACGGTCAGGGATGTCAGGACGTTCCCAATACGACACTTCGACTGCTGTAGCCGAGTAGGCAGAGAGTGCATTTAAGATATATACTTGCAGCAGGGTCAGGGCAAAGCTCGACAGCCATGATCGGTTTTGTTCCAAGATCCTCAGCTCTTGTACGCATCTCATATGGGGAAGTATCCTGTTTAGATATCCAAGCGTCTATTGATTGATATTAAGTGCATCGCAAACATTGTCGGTTACGAGGCATCGGTTGCTAGACAGGGTTATGATTCATCATAGCATCATCGCGCCCCGCAGACTTTGGTCGGAATGCGAGATCTCACTGCTCATTCAGTTGGCTTTTTCGTTGTCGATGGGATGGCACGCTTCCTATGTGACTGGCGTGATTACATGAACGGAAACTCGAGGCCCCATCCCTCGTCGTCTATCCCATTGGGGTACGCATGTCTTCGATATCAAGAACACGAACTGGCTAGATTGAGGCGCGTTATATATCGTTGCAGATGAATTTCGGATGCAACAGTAATGAATCTATCTGTGGTAGGTAAAATGACCCAAAGCGTGAGGTCGTTGCTGTCGCGAAACAAGTGCGGCTAGCAGCAGCTCTTTCCTCTTCAGTCACAGCCCATTGAACCAAACAATTGACATCACCATGCTACCTGTAATCGTAGTGCGCAAAAATTATAAATTTTAGGTAGTGGGTCAGTCAGGCAGAGCACGACATAACCTCAAGAAGAGTGCACTCATGTCACCACCTGCTACGGGATCACGGACGCTCGGCCCACCTATACTGACTGGCATATATGGCTAGATTCATCTGGGCCTGTAGCCTGTTTTGTAAACAGCATAAGGTGCTAAATTCATGGACGTTGATCTTCCACGTCAGTATACACTCTTAGCTCTTTTTCCATCATCACCCTATACAACCTCCACAGCTCCTCTTCGCTGAACGTGTCTCTTGCATCTGTGAAGGCCAGCATGATGAAGTCCTTGCACCACGGTAGCATCCTCAAGCCATGATAGAACGTCTGTTTCAGCCTGCTCCCTGCTTCCTCAAGTCTGGTCTCCCACATGCTTTTCTTACCGTCTCTGTGCATTCTCTTATTTGGGCGCATATCCTGCTCTTTGAACCACTGCTTGAGCTCAAATTGCACGTACATTTTCCAGATGGCAGGGCAGTGGGCACCGGAGGCATCAATATTTGTGGCGCGCTTGAATAATGCGCGGATAGAATGTGACGTTGAGCCTACAGCCTCGCCCTTCAAGGTCTCGTGGTATATCGCGAAGATCCACGTTGCGACACTTGCGTCAGGTGATGATATATTTAGAACGCGATGCATGTTGCCATGCACACGGTCATCGATTGCGAAGCGTGCCTCATTGGCAGCATACGTAGACAAGAGGATCGTGTTGTCAGGGAAGGTGGCGATGAGAGGCTCGAGAGCTGTCCGGAGCAAGGCTGGCTTGACGATAGACGTGTGCGTGACATGGTAGGCGAGTAAGCGCGCCACGGCTTGTGCGTGCGTCTCCGCGTGCATCGAAGATGACATTTTATGGGAGGCGAACCAGGCGACGAGGTTACTGTGTACCTCCAGTGCGGCGCTTGCATTGCAGTCGCTTGACAGGTAGACGAGCAGCGCAAGGTGGTTTGCATTGAGAACCGCGGATGCATATTGTTGGCCAAGCAGCGCATCCTCGAGCGAGATTTGTAATGCAGCGCGAGCTGCTTCAATAGCAACAGGGTCTGCCTCTGATGGCACAGGTGATGATTCCCTGGCATAGTGCACCAATCGCTGGAGCGCCTCTACCCTGTTATTATCATGTAAAGCTTGCCAAATATATGTATTCAAAAGCTCCAGGCGGTCTAGCGCTCGAGAGTTTATGTTCAGTGCAGCGGCGAAGATCTGGTCGGCTTTTGAAGAATTACCCCAATGACCTTCAGCGACCCCATACATGTTGTAGAGCCGAAGACTTGACGGTCTACTTTTAAGCAGCCGCTTTGCACTTCTGTAAAAATCTGATGGGAAATGCCTCGATTCAAAAGCCAGAAGATATTCACCGATGCAATCACTATCGGGATCGTTCATTGCCAACAGCTTCAAGGTAGTCCTGACGAATTCCAAACTGAGTCTGGAGGGCTGTAGGGAGAAATCTTGCTGCACCAGGAGATCTCTCGTCATTTGGAAATTCGCAAGCGGGGTTTGAGAATACCGGAAAGATATTTCTGAATACCGCGGAATTTCTGCACCTGCCTGTGCTGTAGCTCCAGAGTAAGAGTCTCTACTTTGCAGGTATGGATCGCTGCGCCAGGGTGCATCCGACCTCTCTGTGACAAGCTTAGGGAGTCCGCAGAAACACAAGAAGGCATCAATCTGTACCTCTGGCGAAGAGTTCGGGAGATGCGTGAGAAGATCCTCCAGATCCGAGAAAAGGATCGTGTGGAATGGGTCATCTTCGCCAACATCATCTGTGGAGCGGCCAGGATAGCGAAGCTTATCGATCGAGTCAAGCTCGCGTCTTCGAAAACCACTTAGTGGAGAATCTGAGAGATCAGGTTTCTGCAAGATGATCGTGCATGCTGGTGGTACAGCATCATCAACCAACGTGTGCCGCCAACCTTTGCAGTTGGGTTCGCCGATCCGAGGTGCCTCGCTCTCCCAAAACTCTTCAAAGTTCTGTACCTTGTTTGCAACAAGTCCATGAGGAGCAAGGAGCTTAAATTCGAGGACAGCTTGCCATACAGCCAGCGCGAGTTCCTGATACCCAGCTTGTTGGATCATGGTGGTAAGACGAACGAACAGATGCATTCCAGCTAATGTGTTGTCGGTGTTTGTCGACCGCATTGCCTTGAGGGCTTGGAGGTAGATAGCCCGACAGTCTTCATACCTGAAATTCGTGAATGTAGACTGGATGAAATCCAGGTACCCAAACCACAGCTTTGCGCTGTAGGGGAACTTCTCGAGCACAGCCTGCCATTTGGTTGCCACTTTCGCACCATCCCAAACCCTTTGCGCTTCACGTAAGAGGCCAGCATGAAGCTCAATTTGATTAAAGTCATCATTGCCAATTCTGCGTAAAGCTTCCTCATATGTTGAGATACGGACGTCAGCAAGATTCTGCTTGTCGGCCACCGAAAATTCAGAGATGGCCCGGTCCAGCTTCATCATCGGTTCTTGATGTTCGACAAGGTCCAGCCATGCTTGCAAGTTTTCTGGCTCATCGCGAGTTTCGCGAATCAGCCTCGAATTCTTTTGCATGACTTTAGAGTTGGCCAAACCTGCCTTGGTATCTAACTCATAGTACGTGTCCGCTTCATCGATCATATCAGGGTCTTGCTTTTTCTCCTCGATGCCGCGATAGTCTACCTCTGTTGCACCATCGTCTTCCTCGCTGCCACTGCCAGAACCACGCTTTCGCTTGTCAACACTTGGAAAAGCAATGAAGTCACAAGTCGCGTCTGTGTGATGGGTTTCTTCAATTTTGACGAGCCGCAGCGTACTTTTGGCCTCTTTCGCTGCATGTTTTTCTGTCAGCATCCGCTTCTGTCGCTGGCGTGCCAACGGAATGACGTAGATCTTCTTGTCGGTCGAGTAGTCCCGGTCGATCTTCTGACCTGGGAGTCCGAGAATATTGCCATAGCCACTGCGGCGGTAGCGGGGTATATCGTATTGATTTGGGGTTCCATATTTGACAATATTGAGGTCCCCTCGGCGGTCGCTAAAGTAGGCCCTGTGTGGAACTTCTTGTTCATCGCGGCCAGGCTCGTGTGGCGTGAACCTTTCGCTCTCCCCTGGCAATGATGATGTTGTTCTCTGCCCTCGCTCTTCCTCTGCCTTTGAGCCGGGTTTTCTGTGCCGGTTATCTTTATGCCGAGGTTCTACCGAGGGAGGCTGCTCGGGAACCTTAGGCTTCGGACGGAAGCTTGCAAACTTTGGTGCACTCGAGCTCATGTTGGAAGCCGGAAACAGATGCAGACGCGGTTCAGAGTGGCAGAGCCTCGAACGTGGTTGCTCTACTCAGATACTGCCCAGTGAGAGATGGTTGGGAGAGCCTAGGAATTCGGAAGGACAACCCAGACCACTGCTTCGGCGCGACACCCAAGCTCCAGGTCTTCCCATGGGTAACTGCTGAGAGGGCCCACGAACGTGTTGCCAGCGTCTGTCGGTGGTTGTGCGAGGGTCGCAGCACGTGCCGCGACACTGATCGCTGATTGCGCTGTTGGTGTCAACTGGGTACCGTAAAATGTTGGCCGTCTGTGCGTGGCAGGCAAATCTTGGCCGATGCATGGATCTTCCAGATGGTCGAGAAATTTTGGAGCTTTGCGACTGCAGACCAACCAGCCCGCCACGACAATTACCCACGCCGCTCTGCTGCGTCCGATGGCTTTTGGGGCCTCGCCTACAATCTCATAAGCTTTTAGACGTCTAATCCTGTACCCAACATGGCGACAGCGCTCCAGAAGCAGCTCGCGGCCATCGCCGCCTCGAGCACCCACCAGCTCGACCTCAGGGCGCAAAAGTCGGCGCACGGCAAGTCGCTGCTGTTCGATGCCAAGGTCGCCGGCTCGCAGTCTTTCGAGAACCTCTACCTCATATGCCACGAAGGCTTCCGAGAACTATGCGCGCTCGACCCCCGCTTCCGCCAGTTTGCGACCAACCTCTTCAGCGAGCAGAGCAAGGAGGAGGACCGCCTGCAGATGACCGACGCCGAGAACAAGAAGCTCAACACTGTGCTGGAGGCCTTCATCACTCTAGTCGGCCCGCGCCTGCTGCTGAAGCCCGCCCAGAAGGCCCTTGAGTGGCTGGTCAGACGTTTCAAGTACGTGCGATAGCAGCTCTCGCCGCGGCGCAAAGCATGCGTAAGAGCATGCAGTGTGACTGCAGTGCATTACGACTCGAGCTGACTCATCTACAGGGTTCATGAATACAACACCGAAGTCCTCGTCTTCACGTACCTGCCCTACCACCAGACACCGCAGTTTGCTGCACTGCTCTCCATCCTCCCCGCACAGCCGCGACACGCGCTGCGATTCCTCTTTCCCTATATCCAAGCAAAAACGAGCCCACCGAGGCAGACGATTGTATATACAGCCATCAACACGCCCGAGTTCTTCAACGCCTTCCAGTCCTATATTGTCCGTGTCCTCGGAGCCGGCCACGAATCGACACATCTGCTCAACTTTTGGGCGACCGTCACATACCAGGCCATTCACGGCATCTTCAATAGCGGCACGTCTGGCAGGAGGGAGATTCAGGCGCAAAAGACCGAGGACGTGTTGCTCCGAATCGTACCCGTGCTGAACAGCGCTATGAGGGCTTCCAATGGGTCCGAGGTCGTTGTTGCGTGCTACTTGATTGTGCACGCCCTTGTCACAAACGCACAGCTGGGGGACAAGGTGCTAGATACTCTGATGGAGGCCATGGTCACAGCACAGGACGCCGACTCGCTGGACCAGTGCATTTTGGTGTTAGCCACAGTTGCTGAGCAACGGTCGACCGCACAGCTACCGAGCGCGGTTATTAGAAAGCTTTTACGGGTGCCACAACTATTAAGCGCTCTGAACGCAGCCGCTGTGCAATGCTCCGTTGGTCGTCTTGCTTTGGGCTGTGCCTTAGGTGCTCTGAGCGGCGCAAGTCGCTCGGACGAAAGGCGCGCAACATTCACAGCGATCGCTGAGTCCCAGCTCATCACCGCACTACAGACACAGATTCTTCTCTCGACACTTCTGCGGGCGATTAAAGATAGCGCACCTGGCTCAGAAGAGCATAGTCAACTTCTTGAACTCGCAGCGAACCTGTCCGAGGATCGCCTTCTGGCGGGCAAGCTGCAGGTTGCCGCCAAGGAGAACGGCGTGGATCTTGACTCTCTTGGCCTCTCTATCGACCAGAACCTCGAGGATGTACAAGCATTTTCGCTCGAGTCGGAGGACGAGGAGATGGGCGATGTTGACGAGACCAATCTTCCATCAACAATTCCTGTTCCCGACTTCAGAGCCAGCAGTTTCCTGGCAGTGGCAGCATCGAAGGATTACAACGCCGTCGCAGCCGCCTTTGAACAAGCCGTAACCTCGAGCCAGACAGCGCAATTTCTAGCCTCTCCAGAATTAGGGCAGAAGGACGCGAGCAACTCCAACGTATACCTTACCTTTTTGATCCGCACATGGTCTTCCTCCCGATCTGCTCCGATTCGAATCGCCGCTCTCCGCGCAGCAGCGTCCATCATCAAGCGCACAGCAGCCACCACGGACTTCCAGAATATCCTTCCTTATCTCCTTCATGCACTCTGCGACACCTCCTCCATTGTTCGTAGATCTGCTGCCACGTGCGTTGCTGCCCTCTCCAAGCGGACAGCGTCCAAGACATCCAAGGTTTGGGGTGCAAAAATGTACGGCAAAGATGCCCTTACAGTTTCAGAGCTCAAAGCTGATGACGCTTCCACATTTCTGGCGTCTGTGCTTAGCCCTGTGCTCGAAGAGTCCGTTATGGATTCGAGATTTGCTGTGCCGGCAGTAAGAGAAGCCTTGGAAGGATCACCGACCTCAAAATCCAAGCAGAGCGTCAAGGCATCTGTCCGCACATCTGTTCTAAGCTTTTTGGGCAGTCATCTGGCCGCCAGTCCCCTCCTTAAGTTCAGGGTAAATGTACTGCCAGTCCTCAATTTCCCTGGCAAGGTCTCGGCTAGTGTCCGCAGCGAGACCATCCTCCCACTCGTGCAGCAATGGTGCACTCTCACAGCAGCTCATGTAGCTGCGAGGTGTGCGGATGAGCAAGTCTCGGTCGAAGATGCAGACAAAGGGCACATCAATGCTCTCATACCGAAAGAAGCCAAGAGCACGCAGTTGCTGGGTGAGATCATAGCGGGAACTCTCAATAATGAGCGTATTGCTTTGGCCGCTGCCGCATTTGATCAGATCAATGCCTTCTGGCCGTCTCTTAAGAGTGATGCAAGGCTCGTGTTGGCTCCATCTCTGCTGGACTTGTCGCTCAAGGAGAGTACCGATCCGTTCGACCAGCTTTGTCGAGAGCGCGCCCTCGACACCCTACGCAATGTCAAGCTCGACTCTCCCACGCTCATCACATTCCTAGACAGTATCCCTTCAGCGCTGCAGATGCCCGAAGGCCCGCCTACCAAGAAAAGGAGACGGACGAGCCGCAACGAGCTGGCGCGAGTGGATGTCTCATCTGCAGATGAGCTGCAACGCCTGCTGAGGCGCCTTACCTTGGTGCTGGAGCTGATTGAAGGCTCAAGTCCCGGCTCACATCCTGAGCTTTTCAGGAACCTGTTCAATATCTTCGGCGATCTCCAGCCTCTCAAGCAGCAGTCCGGTTCCGAGCTGGTCTACCTACAGAGCATGATCCTTGGCGCACTCACACCTATGGTGAACTTTTTCAGGGAACACCCCGAGACAAGCGAGTACCAGACCGCAGTTCGTGCTGACCTGCTCATCGACGCCATTCGACACTCGACGAGCCCGCAAGTGCAGAACAGTGCGCTCCTGCTAATTTCCAACCTTGCGACATGGGTGCCCGATCTCATCCTCCATAACCTTATGCCTATCTTTACATTCATCGGTTCGACTCTGCTTCGTCAGCAAGACGACTACTCGGCTCAGGTCGTCGACAAGACTATTTCGCGTGTCGTGCCGCAGTTGGCTGCCTCTCTGCGCGCGAAGCACAAGAATTTCCTGACTGGCGTGTCGGACTTGTTATTGAGCTTTACTGCAGCCTTCGAGCACATACCACTCCACCGCAGACTCAAGCTATTCTCTGAGCTTGCCCGCACTCTTGGACCCGAAGACTCGCTGTCTGCTATTATCGCCCTCCTTGCTGATCGTTACCACAATACGAAGACCCAGCGTAGATTCTCGACTGAGCTCCTGCTCGTCTTCGAGCCGATCCATACCTTTGATGCCATCAAGGGCTACCTCGACCTGGTAGCTGACGCTGCTGGCCCTAAGCGCAAGGTTTCGGATACAATGTTTGGCCTGAACGAGAAGAAGTCTGCTGAGGTGGAGTCCGCTATCCAGAATCTGTTGGTGTGTCTCGCAGACCTCGCCGCCGACGACAGACTGCGCACACACGTCACCAAGGCGTTTAGACGCAAGTCCGACAACAGCAAACCTCGCGACGTCTTCGCCAGCATTGTCGAGGTTACCATCCAAATCTCGAAGCAAGTAGCATCAACACCCAAGCTTTATGAAGGCTGTAGTCGAGTCCTTGCCCGGTCTTTGGATTTACTCCCATCCGCCGAGCTTGTCAAGTCGGCCGAGTTGCTCCTCTCTAAGACAGATGCTCAAGTGCAGGTTGCAGCCATCAAGTCTGTTCACGTTCGCGCCGCTTCGGTTGTCCAAAACGATCGTCAATCTGTGCAGGCGCTGGTCTCGTTCTTGCCTAGCGTTGAAAACGTCCTACGACAGTCGAAGTCCCTGGACGCCAAGATCATCTCTGTCAGCTGTATCGACAGCATCGTCGAGCGCTTTGGCAAGAGGGATCCATCTGCGGTTGCTTCGGTTGCACAAACTATTGCGGGCCCACAGTCGCTGTCGCATAGCGATGACAGAGTCCGTGTCCTTTCTCTGTTGTGTCTGACTTCGATGGTGGATGTATTGGAGGATGAGTTCATTTCCCTTCTACCGACTGTGCTGCCCGTTGCTTTCGATTACCTTTCTCAGGCTGTTGACGAAGAGAACATTGGTTTGCACAACGCAGTGTATACGCTTATCTCAAACATTGTTGAGCGACTCGGATACATGTTCTCGCGTGAGTACCTCGACACAGCTCTGCGATTATCCAACAGGTCAGCTGCTGCTAGTCTCGAGGATGCTTGCGATGAGAGCCGTCGCGCTTTCTATCAGAGCGTGTCTGAGCACCTGGGTGCACATGAGGTCTTCGCTGCTATCCATTCGACATGGTCATCCGCCGTTTCCCAAGGCTTTGATGCATCGCTGGAGCACCTCGAGCTTCTCCGCTCTACGGTTGATGTCCAGACGAAGGCCAAGCTCATCAAGTCTACCTCCACACTGTTTAACCTGGTCCTATCGAGCTTCAATCTGCGAGCTGCGATAAACTCACAAAAGGAGGCTGACTTTGACAATGAAGAGATTGAACAGCTTGAGAACACTCTTGTCGATTCGGTGGTTGCCATGGTCCTGAAGCTCAACGATGCTACTTTCCGCCCCTTCTTTGTACAGCTCGTCGACCAGGAAGGCCCAGTCAGCGCAAAGCCGGAGCGTGCCATCACGTTCTATCGCTTCCTCGCCGCCTTCTTCGATAAGTTCAAGGTATGTTCCAAGCTCTTCTTGTTACATTCGTAACGCTAATCTCGCCAGTCTATTGTCACAACGTACTCAAGCTACATCATCGACCACGTTGCCAAACTCCTCGACCAGCTCGTCAGCGAAGACGCAAACTCAGAACTGCGCAGCGTCGCGCTTTCAGCACTACAGAAGACATTCCAGCACGATCAGGACGGCTTTTGGCAAGCTCCGTCACACTACGGCGTCATCATGAAGCCGCTTCTCAAGCTCCTTACAACTACCGCAGCTGAGCATGTGACAACAGATGTGATTCCCACTATCACCGAGCTGGCTGCCGCATCTGCATCATCCCTCGACAACCACCGTGAGATGAACGCAGTACTGCTCAAGTACATGCGCGACGAGGAAGCGCACACACGACTTGCGACTGTGCTGTGCGAGCAGAGCCTGACCAAGAGGCTAGGCGAGGAGTGGCTGGGCCTGCTTCCGGAGATGTTGCCCTTCATTAGCGAGCTCAGAGAAGATGACGATGAGATGGTCGAGAGGGAGACACAGAGATGGATTACGTCTGTGGAGGAGATACTAGGAGAGGATCTTGAGGGTATGTTGCAGTAGACCAAAAGCAAGAGTCGATTTGTTGCATTCACAGGCGTAGATCGTTGACACGAGGGGCTGCATTCCAATCTAGAGTTTTGTTCATGCATGTTCTGTGGAGCGTGCGATGGAGCGTGACGCAAGGTGGTGCTCATGTTTGGACCTGTATCGTCGACTTGAAAGGAAGCGCGATGCGCTACTAGCGTCTGCGTGTCTACGTCACGTCTTCTTTCCATTACGACTCAGTTATCATCCCCCCCCCCTTTCTTTTTTTTCCTCTCGCAATCAGCACCTTGGCTGCATTCTGACTTTGTCAATTCTCAACACCGCGCGCTGCCGCAAACGGCGCTCGCTATGTACCGGGCGTAGCGTCATTTCATTTTGTGCTAGACATCCATTCTCGGGTTATCTAAGGCTTCCGAAATCGCTGGTTTTTGTATTAACGTTATTGCTCCACCGCATGTCTCATCCGCGGCAGCCTCCAGCGTCACTGCTGCGCTCTTGTCCGAACTCGCCATTCGGGCTGGGCCTCAGTTCGGCTCTCTTCTGATGGCAACATTGTCGACTCCCTCCTCAGCCGCATTCTGATCTTTCCAACAGTCAAGACATCATCTTGTGGCTGCAACGTCTCCTCGCTTGAAGACGAGCGCCGCACTACCTTACTCCTAATGAACGCCAGAAGCGACTGTATCCCGCGCAGCAGCGGGTAGAGAGTGGGCACTGTGCCGCACACAACCAGCAGAAACAGCTCAGCTGTAACCCACGCAAATATGTCGTATGTCGCCCACGTCTGATCGGTGCGATTCCCAAGCTCGGCGAGGTATTGCGTCTTGATGCCGGAGCATATCGAAGTTAGGATGTTCAGGCCAAAGACGATGCACAGCTGAATGCGCTGAAGCATGCTGATACGGAGTTTCGAAAAGATGCTGAGCGGTATGATTGCAAGACTGGCATCCGCGAAAGTAAAAAAAGCTGTTTGTGGTGTAAGCTCTATTGGGAGGGCGTCCGCTAGCAGGCTGACTTACACCCAGTGAAGATCCCGTAACCCGCCATAACGTTAGGATCTATGCAGGTGCCTTCGACTCGCATATCCCACAGGCGATTTGGAGGACTGCATTGCAAGAAGGTGAGCAGTGAGCACGAGATGGCAATGCAGCTCGTCAAGACGATAGTGACGGTCCAGAGGTAGACGCGCTGCCACTTCCATCCGCCATCTCGCATGATGTGCAAGAGCAATGCCGAGATCGAGATCTTCCCTGTTGCGACGCCGACTATTCCGAAGATTTGAGATGTCCAGTTCAACAGGATCACCCTCGTCAGGTTGTCGATACCACGTTTTTGTACGTCCCAGATATGCTGACATCCTCCGCGGTTTGCATACAACGTCAGGACCGAGGACCAGCCCACGAAGCACAGCTCGAGCTTTATCAGCGTTTGCGCGATAAACATGAAGGATTGGCATACCCAGGTTGTGCCCATAAATAAATCCTCCCAACCGATCTGATGTTTGCGTGCGCGAAAGACGAAGCGAAGAACGAGAGTAAGCAAAGACAGAGCCGTGAGAGTCCACATCATGACAACGAGAGCGGGCCCTCGGTCGGGGATCGGACCATCCCGCGGGCTAAGAGTGTCCATCTCCAATCCAAGAGGAAGCACAGTCTAGACAGCCATGGGTCGGGGCATGGCAGCAAAGGTGCGCTCCAGGCTGGTTTTCACATCTGGGATGCAGTACAAGCGCTGTCCCGCGGCGTTGGTAAATCACGAGCATTGTCGGGAGAGCAGGAACAGCCATTGCGCGTAAAAGTGCACGAATCCGTGTTTTAATTCGTCCTGTCCATCGGCACCCGCATGGCACCGGTCTTGGGAGCACGCGAAGGATCGCAGAACGAGTCGAAACAGCTTAGCTGCATGACGCGCTTTCCTTGATGGAGCGATGACACTACTGGGGCTACCCGCTTCCTATTTCAAGTAGTCCCCACGTCTCACGCTGCACCAACCGCCTAACTGCCAAATCACGACCTTGCGCAACCTCGAATATGACGCTGCAAGCCAATCCGCGGAGTCTAATCGACCAGCTGCAGCTTCTGGTTGCCGATCCCGGATCCTACTTCCAAGACGATGCACAGAAACGTGACTTCCAGAAATTAGCACGCAGAGCTGCGGCGGCGGTGGAGGAGCCTTTCGAAACCATGCAACGTTTGGTGTATGGCGTGAGTGGCTGTTGCGGCACTGTGACACCTGCAACCAACCACTGACCCACCCCTAGCCTCTCCCGCTCGTCACCGCACGCATAGGACAGGATCGTGGAATCTTCAGTGCCCTTACCAAGAGTGATGAAGGAGTTCAGCTTGAGGACGTCGCTCAAACGACGGGGCTGCCTAAGGGCCTCCTCGAATCGGTGCTTGACTACTTGTGTACCCAGGGCATGGCCGCTGAAGCAAGCCCGGGAACATACAAAGCCACGTCTTTGACACATATGCTTCTTGTACCGCTTTTCAATGATGCAGTCACTCACTTGTCAGTTGCTCAAAAAGATTGTCTGGCGAATCTACTAACCCGTACAGTCATGACAACTGTGCCCCAGCCTTTATTGCTCTAAACGAAGTGCTTGCCAGCCCGCAAGGAGGCAAGACAGCCTTCAAGATCGGGCAGCACAGCGAGGAAGACTTCTACACGTGGATGGAGACGCATCCCGTCCAACAAGGCGCCTTTCACCGGTTTATGGAGGCCCAGTTCGCCATGCTCCCAACGTGGCTAGACGCAGTCTCTTTTGAGACCGAAGTCGCACAGGGCGCCAGTCCAGAAGACGTCGTATTTGTTGACGTTGGTGGCGGGAACGGTTCTCAATGCGCTGCTCTGAAGAAGGCCTTTCCAAAGCTCACGGGCCGCGTCATCCTCCAGGACCGCCCTGCGGTGCTCGAGAAAGCGCTTAATGTCGAGGGAATGGAGTTGATGGCGCATGACTTCTTGACAGAGCAACCGGTGCATAGTAAGCTCGCTTGTCCAACGCGTCGGGCCCCCAGCACTGACAATGACAGATGCACGAGCATACTACTTCCGGCAGATCCTGCACAACTTCGACGACACCACGTGTATCCAGATCTTGCAGATGCATCTGCCGGCGCTCCTGAATAATCCCGACAGCAGAATCTATATTGACGATAAAACCCTGCCGGACGAGAAGCCCGATGCCAGCGCTCCTGGCGTCGAGTACACGGCCGCGCTCAGCCTAGCGATGAAGGCGATGTTCGATGCGCAGGAGAGGAGGGAAAAGCACTGGCGGTGGATCATCGATCAGGCGGGGCTGGAGGTTGTGGAGATTAGAAAGTTTACCAAGTTTGACGACAGTGTTATTGTCGCTAAGAGGAGGTATCAGGATCACTGGCGGTGATGAAAACGCTCGAATATAGATATTCCAGCTGCCCTCAAACGCCCTGTTCACTCGATATATCTGCATCAATCAGACGTACATTCTGGAAATCAATGAAGCGTTTTATGTTGCTTGAAACCGCAAGCAGATATCCCCGTAGCCATCTTCATCAGCGTTGCCGACTCACATCATCTATTCTTCTAACATGAGCCTGACACAAGTAGGAAACCCTCCAATCCCCACCAGCAAAGAAGAACACACCATGTCGCCGCAACCCTTCTCCCGCCCATCCCATCAGCGCCCAACCTGCCCACCCTGCCGTGTCCTCGGCCATCCCATCCCCACGTCCGCTCTTCAATCTGTTCCTGCCCTCTCCCACGCACAACCTCATCAGCGTCTGCATCAACAGTACCCCAATGCCCCTCTCTCTAGCTAGTGGCATGCAGTCCGCCATCGAGCTGGGCAACGGCAGCGGCTACCGCGTCGTGGTGTCAGTGAATCTGTCTCACGTCTTTTTTTTTTTTTTTTTTTTTTTTTTTTTTTTTTTTTTTTTTTTTTTTTTTTTTTTGCAAAGGGTAAGGCCGTGTGTCCCTCGTCAGCCAGTTCAGGCGAGTTGGTGTCTGCACTCAGATGGAGCAGGGTGTTGAGGTAGATTTGGGATATGATCGTGCACTGACTGAGGATGGAGTTGTGGACATGGTCGTGGAGAATAGAGTTTGTGCAGGGAAGAGATCCAGCCACCGACCGGCCGGTCAGGGTTGTGAGGCAGTAGAGGAGAATGGAAATGGAAGGAACGATGTGTGATTTGATCGACCTACAGAATAACTTTTAATTTTAGTCGTGGTCGGTGAACACCAGACCCTCCAGCCCCATTGCAATGCAAAGCAAATGCGGATCCTCGAGCAATCTCATGTACAGTTTTCAACAAACACGCGTCATCAAACACCGCCGCTTTTCACGTCGGCCTGCTCGCCGCTAACCATGGCCTCCAGCTTGTCGACCACGGTCCCGCTCTGCTTTTCTGCGGCACTCTCCCCGTTTCTCAGGGGACTGCTGACGTCCAGGGCATCAGACTTCTTGGGACGGAACGGAATCGGGGTACTGGGTCGCGAAGACAAGAACTGTGTATTGTATTAGAAAAATGGTTTTATGCGCGCCAAATGCTCTCTTGATCGTGCACCCATACCGAGCTAGCCGCACTCAACAGCGCTATCAGCGACGCCTGGACGACGTCGTGGTGGATGCCGACGCCCCACACCTTCTGGCTGCCGCCCGCCACCACACAGCCTATGTATGTTGCGGCCTTGGCGTCCTTGTTCGTGCCGATCGTGTGCTCGTTGTAGTCGACCACGTCGAGCTCGATGCCCAGGCCGCGCAGGGCGTCGGCGAGGGACGAGATGGCGCCGTTGCCGCTGCCTTGGATCTTGTGCTCCTGGCCGTCGATCTCGAGCACGCCGCGGAAAATGCGGCGCAGGTTCGACGTCTTGTTCGTCTTGCCTTCCTGCGGGGGTTCCGGCGTCTTGGACCGGTCGGCCACGATGTCGTAGTCGATGAGGCCGAAGCGCGGGTTGCGCTTGAGGTGGTACGCTTCTTCGAAAAGCTTTGTGATCTCGGTCGGCAGAAGCTCGCGGCCCAGTTTGTCCGTCTCCTTTTGCACGACCTTGGAGAAGGCGATTTGCAGACCACGGGGGAGGTCGAGCTCCAGCTGTCGCTGAATGATCCACGCCACGCCGCCCTTTCCGGATTGCGAGTTGACGCGGATGATGGCTTCGTATGTTCGGCCAATGTCCTGTGGGTCGAGAGGGAGGTAGGGAATCTGCCAGTACGATTCATTGGTTGCGCCCTCTTGCTTGCGCTTCTGGAAGCCCTTCTTGATGGCGTCCTGATGCGAGCCGGAGAAAGCACATACGACAAGCTGTCCACCGTATGGCGCACGCGGGTGGATGGGGATCTTGTTGCAGGTCTCGACCATGTCAATGACGGATTTCAAGTCGGAGAAGTCGATCTTGGGATGGATGCCCTGTGTGTACAAGTTCAGGCCGAGGGTCACGAGATCTACGTTTCCGGTGCGCTCGCCGTTGCCGAACAAGGTACCCTCTACACGGTCTGCACCAGCCATCTGTGCGAGCTCTGCCGCCGCGACGGCGCAGCCACGGTCGTTGTGGGGATGCAGAGAGACGGAGACCTTCTCGCGCTCGGAGATGTTCCTGCAGAAGAACTCAATCTGATCGGCGTAGACGTTGGGCGTGGCCATCTCGACAGTGGCAGGCAGGTTGAAGATGATGGGGTCCTCGGCCGTGGGCTCCCACGCAGCCTTGACGGCCTCGCAGACCTGCAGCGCAAACTCGGGCTTCGAGTCAGAGAAGGTCTCGGGGGAGAACTCGTAGTGCCACTGGGTGCCTGCCTGCTCCGGGTCGTCTTTCGTGATGGATCGCGCGTATTTTGTGCACTCGACCGCCAGGGCAATTGTCTCGTCGTCGTTCATGTTGAAGACGATCTGCTGGAAGCACGGGCTGGTGGCGAGGTACAGGTGGAGGATGGCCTTCTTTGCGCCCTTGAGGGAGTCGACGGTGCGGCGGATGAGCTCCTTGCGGCACGGCGACAGGACCTGCAGCCAGACATCGTCGGGCACTATGCCGGGGGTCTGGACGAGGCGCTGTGTGAAGTCGAAGTCGGTCTGCGAGGCCGAGGGGAACGAGACTTCAATCTCCTTGTAGCCGAGTCTTGTGAGCATCTGGAAGTACATCCATTTCTGCTCGCCGTCCTGCCGAGTGTCAGGATACCAGCATCTTGCATCATACAGTACAACAGACCATAGGGTCGACCAGACTCTGGTTGCCGTCGCGCAGATCTGTCGACAGCCATCTGGGGGGCTTCTCAATCGTCTTGCTGGGCCATTGCCTGTCTGGGAGGTTCAGCGGCTTGAACGCCTTGTACTTCTTCCACGGCTCCGCGAGCATGGGCATGTTTGCTTTGTGTGAGTTTCAACAGCCAATTGGCGCAGTGCAGTCGACGGCGTGACGGGCGAGCGAGTCGTAGTACAGAATTCAATCAGTCACAGTGAAGTGGCGATTGCGGGTATCGAGTAAAGAAGAGGGTATATGGAAGGAATGGTGGAAAGAAAGGAGGCTGCACTTGGGAGTCACGAGCTGTGAATCATCGCAAACAAAATCGTCGTGCGAAGTAAAGCCGCCGACATGCGTGCAGGGCGCAGGATGACGATGCGGGGCGCGCGCATTGGCGCAAAAGTTTAGAGAATGCGGGGCTCTTCCGCGAGCCAGCGCTGCGATATCGGCGGCGGGCAGCCGGCGAGCAAGTAGGGGCGTATGATTTGAAGAAGGCGAGCAAATACGGGTCGTATGATTTGAAGACGGCGAGCAAATACGTGTCGTATGATTTGAAGACGGAGCAGAGCGGCTGACTAGGTGTGCATTGGTATTGTGCAGGGAGCTTTGTATGTGTATTCTACATGCACTTGCCGACCTGGGACCAGCCCTGAGGTGCGTGCCTGCCGGGGCCTACAGCAGAGGAACCCGCAACCCGCAGCAGTCGACCTCGTTGCCTCTGATCTCGACTCTCCGGTCAAAGTACAGGCTGCCAAACTCCTGCACATATGCGCGGTCCGCCTCGCTCCACGTGTCAAGGCCCATCCTGCTAAGATGGTCGCGCTCGATCCAGAGCGCGCCGCCCTCGTCGCCGTCTGATTCTTCGTCCTCGTGCTCGCTCTCGATCAGCTGCGAGAGCACTTTGATGATGAGCGATGACTGGCGGTGGAAGTAGGCAATGACTGCCGTCTCGACCGAGTCCTCGTATGCGGATATGTCGCCGACGAGCTCGCGGTCAAGCTCGCGCTCTGCGGCCGAGTATGCATCGCGCTCGCCCGCGCTCGCCCACCACATGAAGCCCTGGTAGGCCAGGCGCGACCAGGTCGTGGGCTCCACGGCTGTGTCGTCGTAGGCGTCGTTGAAGTCGTCGTCTGCACGCTTGGCGTCAATCTCGTCGTGCGAAATCAGGGGCGCGGCGTCGTCGGTCGGCTCGTCGTGGTCGTGGAAGGTTTCGGTGGCGCGCTGGCGGTGCTTCCACAGCTCGCGGTGCAGCAGCTTGTAGCGTGCCACATCGCGCTGGCTGGCCTTGATGACGTCGCCCTCGCTCGTGCGCAGCGTCGGCCAGCGGCGCTGCTGCGGCGTTGCGTCGCTGGGGGGCGGCATGTCGACGACGATGTCGTACAGCTGCTGCTTGGTCGCGATGATCTCGTCGGTGGTGCAGGCAACCCAGCCCTCGGCGGCGTCGCTGCCCGGCGGGTGCGCGCCCTTGGGGCTGCGCAGCTGCTCGAGGTAGGGGATGTCGTGCACGCCAACCGAGAAGAGCGACGGCAGGCGGAGCAGGTCGTCGGTGCCGGGCGCGAGGAGCTCGGCGTCGCGCGGGGAGATGCTGGAGAGGACGGAGAGGTTGTAGACTGCGGCGGTCAGTGCAGGCTCCTATGCGGCCGCCACGAGACGCTCACCAAACTCGCATGTCGTCCTGACGGGCGGGCTGCCGACGAACAGGATGCGCTTCCTGAGCAGCGCGGCCTGCTGCAGGCGGAAGACCAGCGGGCCAAACACGGCGAGGTACTGCAGGATGGCCAGCGCCGGGTGGTACGCGGGCAGCCGCGCCTCGTCCTTTGGTATCGCCGTGGCGGTCGAGATGGCGCGGTCGCGGTGCGAGCCCTTGCCGGCGGCGTGCGTCGCCTGGGGCCTGCTGCTGTGGTCGGCCCAGAACTCGTCCAGCGGAGCGACCGTCGCGTCCTGGGCCAGCGCGGCCGCCAGCTTCTCCAGCCGCCCGGCCAGCAGCCAGCCGCGGCCCAGCCTGCCCGACCAGCCCTCTCTGCGCACCAGGATGCCCACGGCGACAAAGCTGGCGTTGCGGTCCGCCTCGCTGGCCGCGCCCCGGGCAAACGCGCTCAGCCCGGCGTAGCCCTCGTGTGTGAAGTAGACGAGGTCGCTCGCGAGCGCATGCAGGCCCGACGGCAGCGACTTGTACTCGACGCCGTCGAGGTTGGTCTCGCTGGCCGTGCGCTTCCATGCGATGGTGTAGCTGTAGACGTCAGCCCTGCCTGCCCCATGGCGCTGCCCGCCCAACGCACCCGACTTTCTTGTCGAACTTGATCAAGAAGAGCGCCTCGACTTGCGGCGCGTCGCTGCTCCCGCCCTCAATGTCGGTCGCGCTCGAGTGTGTCGAGGCCGACATGGTCGCGTGGTGGGCGGTGTCGTCGCCGCGCCTGCGCATGCACCGCCGTTGCGCTGACAGGAGCTGCACCACGACGAGGCAGGTGCAGCCGAGCACCCACATCCACCACCACCGACGGCTCCGCATCGCTCGCTCCACGTGCGACTATCCACACTACCGTCAGAACAGGACGACGTGGTGCGTGTGGCGTTGCGAGAAATGCCTCGACACCATGCGTCTCGGTACTGGTAAATATTTACTTTGCTGACAGTCCTCCGTGCACCCCCCTGAATGCCAGCCGTTGAACACGCTCGAGATTAGCACTCACAACGCCAGTTGATGGACAACTCAGATTTGATACCATGTGAACCATCTTCACGTCCTCGCACCATCGCTCCATCATGCGTCGGCTAAGCTGTTCTGCTCACCTGGGAAGAACTTGACAACGACAGAACAAACAACTCCCCTTCAAAAGTAATGCTGCCCCTTGGATGGAATTCATAGCTGATGCTCAAGGTGTATCTGGTGAGGGTATGTGGTTTCTGGTGGAATGTCTTTCAGCTACCCGAGCACATCAAATATGATTTCCAATGATACGTCCCTAACGCTCTCTGCTATCAGATTGTCTTCACACGAGCGCTTTTGTCTCCAACTCTGCTTTTCTGCTCCCGTGTAGGCAAGCCTGTTCGACTTTCAGGGTCGCTCTTGCATTGTTGTTCGCACCAGGCGCCGAGTGAAGCGCGCTCAAGGCGTCCTTCACCTTCACCTTCCACCCAACACCCAACACCCAATACCTTCACTCGCCATGGCACATTTCCTATTCCGCAACACTCTGCCCTCATCACTGTTATTGTCGCGTCATTTGCGCACCCGCTATATACTCACCACTACGCCTGGCTCTTTCCATATCTTTCGCTCCTAATCACCACACCACTCTTCATACTTACAGATATACTTTGACAGCTCGTCACACTGGTAATGGCACCAATTGCTAACACCAACGTTCCTCACGCCACTGCCACCAAGCGTAAATCAGACGACGACACCGTCGCTGACCAGTCTCGACAACGAAAGACAGCGAGGACACCCTGGGCAGTGAGGCCATCCAGGCCTGCTCAAGGTGCTCCTGCACCGGTTTTCAACAGCGGTGTATCCTTCAAACCAGCCCTCGCGCCCGCTCCCATCACCGCACTTCCTCCTGACAGTGGGTACTCAACATCTTAAAGTTAGTTATACGACTAACGACCACAGCTTCTACTGGTACCAGCGTCACACCAGCACCGCAACCTGGCGCATTGCAGGCCAGCGTAGCCACCGCGGCGACTGCTTCGACCACTCCTCTTCCAGCGCCTGCGTACAATCCAAGAGCTTGTAAGTACCGCAATCCTCCAGCATGTTGCAGTCACTGATCATCAGAGGCTTCTCTCAAGCCGTACCCGCACCCTTCGCGCCATGGAATCACAACTTCCCGGCACCCACACCCCGCTTCGCTCATCCGCTGCCGTCCTGCCCCATCAACTGGTCGGCCATCACAGGCCTGACGGCAGAGCAGATCGAGGCCTACGAGCTACGCGCTCCATGGAACCCCGACCCTACGACCTTCTCCACCGTTCGTACGACGACCATCTTCTTGGCTTCCAAGCGCGTGCCCTCAGAAGAGTGCGTGCGCAAGCGCTTCCGAAAAGCTTGCCTGGCCATCTTCAAGTGCTCCGGGGTGTTTTTTGAGGAAACTGCACTGGGGCTTGAGGACTACGGTGTACCAAAGCAAGCCGAATTGAGAAATCTCATCGGTGACATAAGGGCCGCAGCTCTTCGCACGGCCACTCCCACACCTCCTCCAACTGTCACTACCACTACCGCCGCCTCCACAACCACAGCTTCTGCACGCGCCACAGCCTATCAACGACCGAAGCGCGGCAACTCCGAAGTTTCCATATACACAGGCGAAGTTGTCGCATTCCGACTAAAGGCAACTAGGAACTCGCGCCCAACTATCCGTATATGCGACAGGCGGCTCGTTGCTAATGACCGCATCCTCCTTGTCTACGATGTCACTGTAACTCAGAGGAACGCTCTCCAGATCGAGTCCGCCGTCCCGACCCTACCCTTCTCCACCGACGCTTTCGACCGCTGGCACGCGTCGGTGTGCTTCGGCAAGAGGCGGACCTTCCCACGCCGTGACTATGTCTGCAGGGAGGTTGGGGAAGGTGAGTACCTCCTGCGTGACAACGGCAAGCCCAAAGAGGAGTGTACGACTGTGGGCCTTATGTTGGAGACCTACGCGGTCTCACAGGCCATGGGCACTGGAAGTACCAGCAGCATGATTCGCCGTGAGATCGTGCGCAAGCTGAGAGATGCGCCTTCTGAGATTGTGGGTTGGGGGAAGGAGGCATTCTTGGGTCGTCTCGCCGTTGATGACCCTCTCTTCGATGCGATCGGCGTCCAGGCCGAGAATGAGAATCTTTGAGCTGTGGAGGAGATCGTCCGTCACCACCTTACTCTGCGCTGCCCACGACACCGCAGCCGCCGCGCTGCTAAGACGTGGTCCTACACCTGTCCTTCTTAGGAAAGCGAAGAACAGTCATGATCAGTGGCGCAGAACGCCAGCAGCCAGTTCGTCAAGTTAAAGTTGAGCATCATCTATTCGCGTCTCTTCACTCGTTTCGGCGCGTTTCTTTCGTTTGGACACAGGAATACGCATTGACTCAGATCAGTCCACGATGCACACACACACTTCTTATTTCTAGCAATTCAATACATATTCACCCAATCCCGTGCGCAGAGTATATAACGTCGTGCCTATCAAATCCATGTTGGTCGTGGAAAGTACTCTATCTAGCTTCAACTATGAATGCAACTTCTGCGTCATTACCGTCTATGACCGCAAGAAGATCGTTATGTATAGCCTTCTTGCAACGCTTAACCGGTGTATAGAACGTACACTACTGCTACAATCACCAAACTTGGCTGCAATGCCAATGCTCGGGCTAGGATTGACGGCTTTGATTAACTTGGCCGACTCCAAGACTCATAAGATAACAAAATTATGTTTAAGCACGCAATTACTGTAAAGTGACTACCTTCCAATCTTACGCAATTGTGTAGCTACAGACACCCAGTTCTAACAGAGACGACACAGTAAAATGGCATACAGGTCTCAGAGAAATATGCTGCTTGCAAGACTACACTGTCTTTTACTACTTGCAAAAGGCAGCCTAGAATCGCAAGAGTACCTCCTGCCTATCATACAGAGATTGTACGTCTTGTACGCAACTACTTTTCTTGTTCCACAATGACTTCTAACTGAGAAAATAGCAATGGAATGGCGTGTCTGGCTCACCCAATAAACCCCACACTCACTCCTCTCCCCCAGGAATCCCCATCCCGTGACACCCCCTATACTGACTCCTCGCGGGGACATTCCACCCCTCCAACACGCTCCGGTCCCTCACCTCCAACACCTCCACCCGAATTGGGCGACACGTGCTCTTCATATCTCGCCCCGCGCCCGCAGCACCCTCGTCCGCCTGGCTCCACCCCCAAGCACTCAGATCACCCCCTGGACACGTACTAAGCGCACACAACAGATCCTGCTCGGCGAAGAAGGTCAAGCTGCTCGACGCAGTGGCCGGGCTCGCTTCCATGAAATAGCGCCCCTGGCTGTCCAGCCCAGTGACTTGGAACACGTTGAGCACGTCGTGGACGTCGAATTCGGTCAGGCCGTGGGGCAGCACGGCACGCACGAGGTTGCTGTGGCAGTGGAAGTCGTAGTCGGAGCCCGAGATGACGGAGGAGATGTAGGGATCGCATCTTGTGCCGAGCAGGTCGTGGCAGCGGCCTCCCCACTTGGTGATGGCGCCGCGGGCGTCGCGCGTCTCTTCGCGTCCGCCGTTCGCTCCACTGCCCGGTCCGTCGGCGAGCAGGCAGTTGTCCGCCACGATGCCGGCCAGCGGCCGCATGAACGGCAGGTTCGACCACAGTCTGTCGCCCTCCATCATGTGGCTTCCGTGCAGCTGGCGGGTTCGTGCGGCCCAGAAGCGCTCGCGGGGGTCGTGGAGCGACCAGAGGTTGAGGTCGCCTACTTGAGGGCCTTCTGGGGTGGAGAGTCGGAACAGAGACCCGGCTTTCACGGTCCAGGAGCGGCCAGAGCGAGGGGGAATGGTGAGGTCGTGCGTTTTGACCAAGTCATTGTCCTTTAGGTCTCGCAGCTTTTGGTACAGGGCCGTGGGTGGGTGGAGGGGGGAGTCGGCGGAGGTGGGGAAGTAGGCGGGGGCTGGAGGAGTGTTGTCGGGGGCGTTGGTGGCCATGGTGAAGTGGATGTTGTGAGATTCTGCCGAGCTTCACTTGATTGTAGCCCTGATATGTGTCTTGGTCACGGTGGGCCTTTACTCCGAACTACTCGTACTCCGTTCGATATGGAGTATTGGCAGATGTACGCCGGCGTTAAGCGCAAGGTGGGACCGGTATCGGCACGTGGACTACAACCACACCTTCTCCATCCTGATCCCGACACAACAACAGGCTACATTGCGTCTTCGCACCCATTGTCCAGTAGGCTCAGCATAGCTCAAGCCAGTCTCGCTAGGTGGTCATGCCAGCCAGCTCATTACCCCTCTGAGCTAGCGCGGCTGGCGGTAAACCTCGGTACTTCAACGTCCAACCCAAATGTCTCACCGAGGCAGCCTGCACTTCTCCAACATAGACTGATAGCATATTACGAATCGACTGGTTTATATCTGCTTGTACACTTCAATTGCCCCGTCCATTCCTTGAAACCCCTTGAAACCCCCTCCCCCGTTTCGCAATCATCACCACCACCACCACAATGTCAGCAGCCGCCGACGTCCAACTTAGCGACTTCTCCTCCATCTTCCGGCTCGACGGCAAAGTGGCCGTCGTGTCCGGCGGCTCACGGGGTCTCGGCCTACACGCAGCCTCGGGACTGCTCCAGGCCGGCTGCTCCAAAGTCTTCATCACGTCGCGCAAAGCGTCGGCCTGCGCCGAAGCCGTCGCAGCCCTGAACGCACTCCCCAACAAGGCCCCCGGAGCCCAGGCAATTAGCATCCCAGCGGATAGCTCCAAGGTAGCGGAGATTGAAAGGTTGGTCAAGGAGGTGGAAAAGCATACCGATCGGGTCGATATACTGTTTGCGAACGCGGGGGCGACGTGGGGGAGCGAGTTTGAGAAGGTGGATGAGCGCAATGGGTGGGACAAGGTGATGGATTTGAATGTGAAGGGGGTCTTTTTCACGATTCAGAAGTATGTTGTGTTCTTCTCCGTCCCCGCGATGTCCTAGTTCCTCCCCACGATGTTCTCCCCCCCCCCCCCCCGCCTCCTGCGGCGCACACAAACAACTACTCCGTGCCGCGGTTGCTGACGCTCGCAGATTCACCCCGCTCCTCACCGCGCACGCCTCGCCCGCCGACCCCTCACGCGTAATAGTGACAGGCTCCGTAGCTGGAATCGGCGTCGGCAGCACTGGCTCTATGGGCGCATACTCGTACGCCGCCTCCAAAGCCGCAGTCCTGCACCTGGCGCGCAACCTGGCCATCGAGCTGGGCCCGCGCCATGTGCTGGTCAACGGGATTGCGCCCGGGTTCTTCATGAGCAAGATGGCTGCGGGGCTTATGGCTGCGCAGGGTGGCGTGGACGAGCTGGGCAAGCAGAGCCCGAATGGGAGGGTGGGGAGGCCGGAGGATGTCGCCGCTGCGGTCGTGTATCTTAGCAGTCGCGCCGGTGGGCATGTCAATGGCGACACGATTGTGTTGGATGGAGGAAAGATGGTCGCGGCGGGGAGGCTGGAGAAGCTGTAGCCGGGATGCAGGTAGGCCAGGCAGGGGAAAGTATCTATGGGATGGGGTAGTTGGATGCTGGCGATGCAAGTGTATCAGACGTTGGCTTGTTAGACAGTGCTTGTTCACATAATCTCAAGCAATCTGTATGTACATTACAAGGACCATGTCTTTGACGTAGAGTCCAGCAGCAAGAACTGAGCTTCAGCAGCAAGAACTGAGCTTCACATAATTGACTCGATGTGGGAAGGAGCTCTCAAAGCCTGTGGTGGGTGGTGCTGCAGCTTGCACCTGCTGAATGTACACGCGCTTCCACTACACGAAGCCCCTATCTTGACGACAAAATCACTGCAGACAAATGCTGAAAGCTTATTTGGATGCGCTGCTCGCGTTCGCGTTCTCATCGAGCCACTTCCCGAGAAGTCAACTTAAGGTTGTTGGTTCCTACGCCATCATGTCGGCGCTCGCGCAACAAGACTGGCAAGGTTTGAACGTGAGACATGTCTCGCCCTGCAGTATTTTTTCTTCTCGCCGTGCTTCACGCAATGACGCCCTGCACAGCAAAAATTCGCCCTCGTCCCTGACGCCAGACTATTTCTAATCTCATCACAATGTCGCGACCTCACGTGCGCGTGTTTCTTGTCGTCGCGGTCGAGGCTTCCTTCTGGACCGCTAGCGCAAGTCAAAACCTTCTAGAACACGCAGCGGGCGGCCGGAACACGACTTCTCCATGCACTCACCGCTACGCGACGCGAAAATTCGCTGCGACGGGTCGACCCAAGGCAGCCTCGCGCTGTTGACGGCGGCTGAGATGGCCGCAGCCTGTCGCGCTGCTGGCCGCCACCGCCGTCACCCTCCACTGCGTTCATGTCCGCTGGCGCGCCAGGAACAGGCCTCACGCCGTCAGGCCGGCTGGAGCAGGTCAGCAGGCTGTGCGCGTGTCGTGGGCGCCTTGTAATTCAACGTGCAGATCCTCGGCGCTGTCAGCCAGCCCAGACAGGCAGGCGGGTGGTGATCGGAGGAATTCCTGCAGCGCCCAACGGCGCCTTCTTCGGAGAGGGGGCCAGGAGTTGTGCCGGTTCGAGAGTCGTCCGGGCTCGCCAAGCGGAACTCGGCGGCGGAGTGGGATATGAGCCCAAACACTGGGGCTCCCTGGCCGCCCTGTGCGAAATCCCATCTTGTCGGCTGCAGCCCGAGAACGGGTCGGTACATAGCTGCCGCCATGGGCCATGGGCCACGCAATCAGGTGGCCAGAAATGCAGATCTCCAGACGTCTACTCATGGCAGCCCAAGGCGCCGCTGCTCGTGTTGTGCAGGAGGCAGGCACAGCATTCAGTCAATACTCGACGGCAGCGTCGGATGCAGCATGGCACGCTGGTTCCACGCGACATAAGCGAGGGCAGCACAAGACCTGGCACGACACTGCGACCAGCTGGAGGGCATCAACCACGCGTGCGTGGACATGTCAGACCAGTGGTGCTGATCGTTCGTATCTGCGTGCACGGGCAGATCGATATTACCACGACCGATGTTAGACGCCCTCAGAGCGTTCTCGGGGCGTGCTCCTGCTGATCACACAGCATTCCCTGCCGCGCGAGAGGAACATGGTCCTTGGGCGCAGCGCGCAGCGCGCAGCGGCATTGGAGACGCCGGCGGCAGTCTTGAACAGGCGAGAAATCCGCGCGACATTCGGCTGCTGTGCGAGCCAAGGGGCGAGCCAGACCACGGCGGTCTAGACAACGGGCCCGGCAGTTGGCGATGCGCTCGCTGCACGTCGACCGGGCATACGGACGCCTCGGCAGCAGCAAACATGCCAACTCAAGCCACGCTCGACGCGGGTCTGAACCTGAACGCGCTGCCGGGATGCCTGTGTACTGGATGCACCATGTTATCGCGAGAAGCTAGAAGACTGCTCGGTATCCTCGCCTGCTGTGGGTCTCCCGCGCGCGCTGCAACGTGGGGAAAGGCACGTTGTCTGAAGCCGCACAAAGATGGTGGCGCAAAAGCAGGGGTCGCGCGCTCCTGCGGCCCTCTGGATGGCTGGAATGCTTTCCGCTGGACGCTTTAACGGTGGCCGAGTTCGCGTGGGCCCTGCCGGAGATGAGCCAGCGTCCGCCGGTTTGGCGAGTATCTTTGGTTTTTCGCAAGGACGACAGACAATGGGACAAATCGGCAATCCTTCAGTAGATCAAGCGGCAACGGGCTGCCGAACGTATTCATGGCCACGCAACACAGCGGCCACTTGCTCGCTGGTGTCATGCATTTGCGGCAACGATCCGCCATCATAGGGCAATCCCCTTGCTGCTCTCGACACCTCCCGCCTTGCGTCTAGCCCGCCACCGTCTCACCATGGCCAAGCCATCCGCTTAGACCTCGTGCTGCACGCTTCTAGCCGTGTGCTCTCGCCCTGGCCACGAGGCTTCGTGAGGAAAATCCGCCGTCTTGCAGCGTAGCGCGTGCGGCAGCCCGTCACCACGTTTTTCTGACAGAAGCCGATTTGACATGGCTACGACTTTCATGTATTCGGACAGCGACCCTACCGCTTTCGGTAGTGTGTAACGACGTCGTTTGCTGTCAGAGCCGAGAAACGTTCCTTCCAACGTTCAACTAGCTGCTGTTTCGGAAGAAGTTCCGGCACGCGTAACAAGATATGGCTTCGTTGATACGGCTCCTAGTCGTGTTAGTTGCCTTGCTTTCGCATCACCGCCGACTGACGTACATAGAGCCTCAGCTGCCCAGCTCTGTGCTTGACAGCTGATTGGACCATCTCGCTCTGATTTGCTCCAGTGTGCGTATCAGTTCACGTCCGCCTGCCGGCGACGGCGATACTTGCGGTGCTTGTGGCGCCAGCATTTATCCGTCTAGAGACCAAACGTACGTTGTGTGCATAAGCATTACCTATTCCATTTCGCTATTTGAGTACAGCAAGTCGGAGTTGAAAATTTTCCTCAACCCCAGTTACGGTGTATGCCGGAGGCGCTTTCATGACAGGCACGTTGGTTCCTTACCAGATCAAGCATTTATCGCAAAGTGACACGTGCCGCGGTACCAGGCAAGCTCGCCAGTGTGCATTGATGCAGCACTAACCCGACGCTCGTAGGCACGGTGGCGGCTGGGCTTTTGCTTGTATGGTCTTACAAACTGTGCTAGTCCATCCCTCCCACTACAGCTCGGGACCTGGTTCGCAGCGTAACGTCACCTTCCAGAAGATCGCTCCACACGAGGTCCATGCCCTCGACTGTCAGTGAGTGCTTAGCGGCTCATCACGGGTGGCTGTCCGGTTTCTCACACCCACTCGGGCCCCTGCCATCAAACAGACCAGCACTCATTCCAGTCCGCCGCGGAAAAACATCTGTCTCACGACTCGCGCCCTTCTTCGTCGAGCAGTTGGTACTCTTTTCCTAGCCTGGGCCTGCACGTCTCGGCCTACCTTGCTCAAGCGACACGGAGCACCCGACTCAGGCGCGCTCCAGCCTTGAGACGCGATTCCTTCAAGCTTCCCCACTGGGAGCCTGCAAGTACGGGAGCTCCCATTCCAGTCTAGCAGCCCTCTGTCAGCCCAGCCATTCCTCACATCAGTTCCGTCACACACCCTCACTTCAGGTCTGGCCGCTACCATGAACTGAAAACTCGTTGTCATTGGCCGTGTTCTTTACATTGTCCCCCATCCTGTCCGTTCTGTTGGGTATTGGTCACCATCGTGTTCGGTAGCTCCCGAGACTTCTCTGATCCCCCACAGCAGGATTAACTTGCCTGACTCCCCGATCCCCTTTGGAGGCGGTTCTGGATTTTGGCTTTCAACACTGGTGGTCACAATGCGCAACTCGCCACCTGGATCGTCTGGAGGATCTCCACCAGCCTTGATCCCGCCTGCAAACCCTTTCGCACACATACCACCAGCAATTCGAACAACAACCCTGAATGCCCCGCCCGTTCCACAGGAGGCGAGGTCACCTGGCTACGCTTCGAATTCTTATTCTCACTCTGCGGCGTCAAGTACAGCATCGGGCAGCATACCCGAGATGCAAAACCATGATGCTCCCAGCTTTGGGATATCGTCCTCTCAAATCTCTTCGGCCAACCTGAACGCGCAGAAGCGAGCGTATAGGCAACGAAGGAAAGATCCCTCTTGCGATGCTTGTCGAGAGCGGAAAGTGAAGGTAAGCTAAGCGCCCTGGATAGATAGGCTGGGGGAAACGTAGACGCAACTATCAGCGGCGAGTAGAGTTCTCTATGGAGTGACAGTCTGTATTTGCTGCTATGCTCATGCCCTACATGGCGCTGTCGAGTCTGTCCCCAGTATCCGCAGTACGGGCACATGTGCCGCGACACGCCGCGGTAAAATCGACGAAGACCTCATCGCTAATCCGTGATTCTAGTGCGATGCCACAGAAACCTCAGCATGTTCCGAATGCTCAAGCAGAAACCACAAGTGCCAATTCACAAAGGAAACCAACAGACGCATGTCCTCGATCAAGTGAGCACATTGATCTGACCGTTCTGACGCATGCTAATCGCCACATAGACAAGTTCAGGATCTCCAGAGCCAGATTGCAGAGTTGACCCAGGTGAATACCCAGCTGCGCACGAAACAACTTGCCAAAGAAGACCCATTCCCAGAGCGCGCGGACCCAAAACGTCGACTCTCCGACCCATTCAGCGGACCGCCAGCAGCGCGGCATAAACTCACAGCACCGGTCATGCGGGATTTCGACCACGTACGGAGGAACATTCAAACTTACTCGCAGGGTATCTTTGACGTGCCTCACCTACGACCAAGCGCTCCGCTCGAAGAAGGAGGTCTGCCCGATGTGCCACCACGGGCAGACTTTGCGCATCTATCCAGGTCGTACTTGAACCATGCGCATTACTGGTATCCGGCGATTCACTGGCCGACGTTCTCGCAGCAAGTCGATGAAGTATACACGGCACGCACCTTTCATGGGATGTCTCGCGAATGGATTGGGTTGTTCTTCGCAGTACTGGCTTGCGGCAGCTTGGATACCTCCGGGACACCAGCAAGTCCGCCAGTTGCATCGAACAAAGGACTGTCGTATTTCGACATTGCAACTCAAGCGCTGACGCCTTGGGCGCAAGAACTGACCATTACCCATGCTCAAGTGGCGTTGCTGTTGAGTATCTTTGCTGCAGAAAGCAATATGCGGTCAATTGGGTCCATGTGGCTCTCAAATGCCGTCAGGGCTGCGCAGGAGCTGAGCATCAATACTGAGATCGATTCTTGGCCTGTGGTTGAGGGCGAGGTCCGGCGCAGGCTTTGGTGGGCGATCTATACACGAGACAGGTACATGTGTTGCGTCGCCGAGCAGAGACCACGCTCACTGACTTTTGCAGGATCACATCGCTCGAAGCGAATAAGCCGATGCTCATCAACGACCACGATTGCGATGTCTCCCTCCCTTCTCCCGCCGAAGACCGCTATATCCAGCCCCAAGGCTTCTTCCGGACTCACGCAAACACGGCGCCTTTCACCGGCTCCCTGGCGGTCATACAAATCACGCGGATGTACGCGCCCCTGTATCAGTCCTTGAAGTCCAGTATGATCAGCCCCCAGACACTGCAGAGCTTCGACCAGCAATTTCGATCTCGCATACAGCAATTGCCCGAGGCATACCAGACAAGCTCGACTGCTGCTCTGGAGACGGCCGCGCTACCCTCCCTTTTTGCCCTTCTGACCGCTCAATTCCACCTGTACAGACGTAACCTGTCGCCTGTCTGCCACTCTACTGAGCGACGGGAAGCTATCCGACAATGCGCGGGCGTGGCCCAGGAGACGGCGAAGTACATATCAAGAGCACTGCATACTCCGCCAAAAGCAGAGCTGGAGAAGAGCTGGCCGATGAGAGTGGCACCGATGGCGAGCAATCTGGCATGCATGCATCTCTGGCGCTGCATTCTTGTTTTGTGCTTCAGGGGCGATTACGATGCGGCACTCATGTGCTCTCACATGCTGGGCGTTGTTGGAAACGTTCGAAAAATTGGAGCGGGGTGCGGGAAGAACCTTGTGTTTGTGCTGGATAAGTTGGTGACCCGCGTGCGCAACGGCCACGGCTCGCCGCAGCAGCTCGAGCACGACGAAGAGATGCTAGCCTACATCAGCGGAGACATACAGGCCAGTGTCGAGCACGGCTGGGCATGGGCGGGATCCGACGTCACGACGAAAGCGTCTCAGCCATCGTACAGCGCTGCGCGCCCCGGTCAAGACCAACCCATGCGCGACGCACCTCAGAGTTCTCCTGCGCTGCCCACTGTCGAGTGGGAGGGCTGGGGCAAAGTCGACCAGCTGATCCGTCAGTTGATGGACGAGAGCCGTCCTCGCACCGCACCGGCGCCACCATACTACCCCCCACCGCACAACCCAGTTAAACGCGTCCAGCTCGGTCCTAACGACCAGTCGCCGCCTAAGCCAGCGCCTCTGCCCAGCCCTGCGCCGTCCAATGCAAGCCGCATCAGCATTGCGAATATTATATAATGGCGAAAAGAGGCGGATAAAAAAGCTGATCAAGCTACGGGTTTCTTATGTTGCATATCATGATTCGACCTTAGCGTTTCCTTGTCACGTCTGTTGGATAGATTCTGCGTTGTTGCATTTCAAGGGCGTGGACGTAATGAGAAGGGGTGGGTCTAGAGCAGTGCCAGCTCTGGGCAGCGCATATCGGTTCAGGCATTAGCACATGGCGTAGTTTTTCAGCAGTAATACACCACGATTGAGACGATGGCGTGCGGCGAATCATGGCAATGGGTGCGTGACGGCTAGCTGAGGCAATTGAGGCTCCTGCCGACCTAGGCTCGCGCCGCCTTCTCACCCGCAGGTTGATGCTCAGCTTTGGAGACATGGCCCAATCGAGCGGGCGTCCTGGACACGCGGGGGGCTTGGCGGAGGTGAAGTCTGATGTGGCGGCGTGAGTGTCGCGGCTGTGGATGCTGCGTCGATGGCTCAGCTGAAGGCCCTCGTCAACGTCTAGTTTAGTATCGTCCAAACACGTTACGTGCTGCCGCACCGAGTGTCGACGCGTTCCTGGCCTGGCCCGCCCGTCCGCCCCGCGGTGACACACTGCTAGCGCCAATCTGCTGGGCGGTGAGCAGAAACAAGCTTCGGCAGATATAGCTTAGACGTGCCCCACTATGACGATCGTCCAGCGAGGGCGGCTGTCGCTGGCGTTCTGGCGTATGGCGCAGAGCTGCGGATGAAGGCAGTCGAGCAGACCAGTCAGCCGCCGAGACAGGCGAGAGCGGATGATGGCTGATGACACGTAGGAGGGGCTGGTGCGAGCTGGACGCGCGCAGTGGTAGGGTGCACTGGTGCAGAGGTGGGGTAGCTCGATGCAGGCCAGCAGGACGTAATCCCCGTGCAGCAGCGGCGGCAGCATAAAGGTACGAGGTCCGCGCAAGCCGGGCTAAATGCCTCATTCTGCTCTTCCGCAGCCTCCTCCCTCCTCTGTTCTTCATTCTTGACAGCCAATTGCTCTGCTATCGCCGCCATGGTGCACGTGAATCGCGTCTCGACAGACCGCGAGATCGAGTCGATCAAGGCTCAGTACGCGAACATCGACACCATTCCTCTGACCGAGGAAGAGGAGCAGGATGACTTCACAGCCACCGTGTACGGCAGCAAGTATGCGGGCGAGGACCTGCCGCGCCACGAGATGCCTGAGCGCGAGATGCCAGCCGCGATTGCGCACCGCATGATCAAGGACGACCTCACGCTTGACGGCACGCCGACGCTGAATCTGGCGTCTTTCGTCACCACGTACATGGAGAAGGAGGTCGAGGAGCTCATGGTGTAGGTTTCCAACGCAGTCGCCATGACAGCGCTGACATGGGTAGTGACGCCTTCTCCAAGAACTTCATCGACTACGAAGAGTACCCCGTGAGCGCAGATATCCAGAACCGTGCGTGTCGCTCGCAATCTGGTGCGGCAATGGCTAAGAAAGAACAGGATGCGTGTCTATGATCGCTAGGCTGTTCAATGCCCCGTTCCACGACGAGGCGAACACCATTGGCACTTCTACCATTGGCTCCTCGGAGGCTATCATGGTGAGGCAAAGTAAACAGAAGGCTGTATGAGTAGAAACTGATTGTGACAGCTTGCCGTGCTCGCCATGAAGAAGCTCTGGCAGAAGAAGCGCAAGGCCGAGGGCAAGTCGACCGAGAACCCCAACATCGTCATGAACGCGGCCGTGCAGGTCTGCTGGGAAGTGAGTCTTCCTGACGAACCTCCAGAGCTATGTATGTTGACGTCCAGTAGAAAGCCTGCAGATACTTTGACGTCGAGGAAAAGTATGTCTACTGCACAAAAGATCGCTACGTAATCGACCCCCAGGAAGCCGTAGACCTGGTCGACGAAAATACAATCGGCATCTGCACCATCCTAGGCACAACCTACACCGGCGAGTATGAAGACACCAAGGCCATCAATGATCTCCTTATCGAGCGCAACATCGACGTCAATATCCACGTCGACGCCGCATCAGGTGGCTTCGTTGCTCCTTTTGTCAACCCTGGTCTGCTGTGGGATTTCCGCCTGGAGAAGGTGACCTCTATCAATGTTTCTGGGCACAAATACGGCCTCGTTTACCCCGGCGTCGGCTGGGTCGTGTGGCGGGACCCTAAGTACCTCCCCAAAGAGTTGATTTTCAACATTAACTATCTCGGCGCGGACCAGGCGTCTTTCACTCTCAACTTTTCCCGCGGCGCCTCGCAGATCATCGGGCAATACTACCAGTTGATCCGCCTTGGGAAGCGCGGATACAGGAGGATCATGCTGAATCTGACACGCATCTCCGACTACCTCGCTGCGAATCTTGAGAACCTCGGCTTCATCATTCTGAGTCAGCGGAAGGGAGAGGGACTACCGCTCGTTGCGTGCCGTCTGGACGAAGATCTGGGCAAGCAGTACGACGAGTTCGCCGTGTAAGTTCCATCGCCCCCCCCCCCCCCCCCCCCCCCCCCCCCCCCCCCCCACACTCCCCCCCCCCCCCCCCCCCCCCCCCCCCCGCGCCCCCCCCCGCCCCCCCCCCCCCCCCCCCCCCCCCCCCCTC
>VWXS01000152.1:0-62116 GCA_028584115.1 Stagonosporopsis vannaccii | reverse complement strand
AAATTACTAGTAACTATAGTTATTATTAAAAACTAACTAGACTAGTATTTCTAAGCTTTGCTTAGGATATAACTTTAATAGTAAATTTATAACAATAGTATTATCTACTATTATACTTCTAATATATCTACTAAAACTATGGAAAATAAATATCTCTACTAGCAAGCAAATTATCTATCTGTTTAGAGCGTTTAGTTCGAGTATTGCTAAGAGCTGGCTCCTGTTTATAGACCCGTAGTGCTGTAGGAAGTGTAAAAAAAGCAGACCAAAGCCCATGGAACTTGAACTTTGTCTGTAGCAGATATGACGTGCTGTCGCAAATCATATCGGCCAAAGTTAGGAGTGAATGTTCTTCCACACCCTCTGAGTCTACAGTCATCTTAGCTTCCAAATGAAGGTCTTCAGTTGTAAGAAACATCTTATCCAAGGTGCTGAGATGTATTCTTATGATGATCTCGAAAGCCCAATAATGCATCATGCTGTTCGCTATCATCAGGTTCGGAAACCAAAGAGCACCCACGCCTGGCAATGACCCTATGTCGGGTTCAGTTTTTGTCCACACCAGAGGTGCGAATGATTGAATCTGTCGTTCCCACTCCCGAAGTCTCGTAAGGAGAGCGCTGAAGTCGCGCCAAAGTTGTTGTATCGTATGGAACTCCGAAGGACCACTAGCGTTCTGAACCTCACAGAATCTCTCTAACAGCGCTGGAAGCTTGCAGACTCTGTTCAGCAGTAGCTGCATAGCCGACATGGGCTGTCCTTGGAATGGCTTAGTCGTCCATTCGTCTCGCGCAAGAAAAGTGCCTTGCCGATTGAGGATGGAACCCATTAGCTGTATAAACATCAAGTGCGATCAGTGATCTTCTCAGTGGTTAAGAGTGACGGTACTAAACTTACAAGCAGCGGTCTAAAACCAACAAACATAGTGTGCATTGCCCCACTGCCGAAGGAAATAGGCCCTTGACCTTCCATCATATCTCCGACAGCTTTTGCATGTGTCATCCAACCAGATTTTAGCTTGGAGTTTATAATCTGTACATCTTCTGTATTAGCTTCGAAGCTGGAAAGGATATGTGGTGGAATCAGGACATACGTCGGTGTCGGCTAAACACATAATCGCAGCACAATGCTCTATATGAAATGCACCTTGAGCTTTCTCCAATGCGCTGCCCATGTATCTGAGCGACTCAGAATACAACTCAAGTATTTGAGACTGGCAGACATTCATTTTGAAGTTGTAATGCCGGAGAGCGATAGCCAAGGTCCTGATAGCAGACAAGAGAGGTTGATCACCATTTCGGCTCCTGCTGATAAGTGGAAGGATGTTGACCCAGGCCCCGCAGATCTGATTTTGTGGCAGACAGACATCTTCAAGCTCTTCAGTATCGTTGGTTGCATACTGTTCCACAATGAAACGGACGTCGTCTTCGAGGTTGTAAGAAGACTGCGCTATCCCAAATCTACTGACTTGAGTAATCGATATCGAATTCGTAGTGTCTTGTGGCAAAGCGCTGCCAGTAGGCTGTGCATAGCCAAGTCTTTGTACTTCAACAATGCCAGTCGGTTTCAGTTTCTTTCTTTCAACAGCTTGTATGCGTACCCTGGTGTTAGAAGCGGTACCAGATACGAAAACGAATTCTTGTTTGTATCCGCTGCAGCAGATCCGTTTGAAGAGGCATTGTGAGCAGGCAGGCTGTACGCCGTCGCACTTTAGAGAGCTGTCAGTAGATCATTTTCCTGGCTAGTGGCCCTTTCACGAGCAAAAACAGTGACTCACTGCAAGCTTTTTGGCCCTACAATTCTGGCACACATTCTTTCTCTTTGTTCTCATCCCGGGAAGTCGCAAGCTGAAGGTGGGGGCAGCACTTCAGTAGCCAGATGAGGTATTTGCTTTCGCCAAGGCCATGGGAGTGCGGTACGTTGGCTAAATATTTCAGACCGGTCGGTAAAGCTTGGATCACGTCTCAGACACCAAAAGCCTTGGCGATAAATGTGCCTGAAAGTGGTTAGCCTCGGGGAGCAATATGACTAGCCGGTCTCAATGTGCGGGGAAGCTCCTTCGGACTTTGCACGCTCTGTTGTTGGACGCAAGAGGAAGACGGCTATGCACATCATCCTCCCTTGGCGACAATAGTTACTTTATTGGGACTAAAGCAATGATACTCGAGCTAAGCCAAGACCAGTTACTTTGTGTTTAACGATCTTTCATGAGCAGGATTGTGGGAAGCATGAACATGGGTGCATAAAGATCAATCCTGAGCAGCTCAATACCTCATCTCTCCGATTGAACATATCAGCACCGATTGAGGGTAGCATGCAGATATCTGTATCTATGTTGTCGTGTACATTGTAAGTACATCTGTAGTAGGTGCTGTAGCGGGAAGAACTGTTGTTTGTGGTCGAGCGGAAGCACCGCCAATAATTTCTTAAAGTCCTCCCCAACGTCTACTATACTAATCACGTCGATGATTTTACTAGTGCATTCCTCCGCAGATCGAGTTTCTAGACAATTTCAGACGGTAGGCAGGTAAGACTAAGTGGGGCCTCAACATGATACGTAAGGACGTGAAGTATAAGTACGCATCTCGCTCTCATTGAGAGAGAATTTTATCCTCTACAGATCTAAGATCACAGTTACACCTTACCTTGCTCAAGACTTTCTCCTTCCAGTAACCTTTCAAATCAAAACAAGCTCACAAACCGCCGATTCCCATTCAAGATGACTACTCGTAATATCAAGGGATTCGAAGTTCCCTTCTTACCTACGAGGCGCCAATTCGCGAACATCTGGACCGAATATGAGCCTAACAAACGTGTTTTGCTCCCAAAGGGCTGGAGGCAAGGTTTTTCTCGTCTAGCCTTGCGGGAAGCGATCATATGGGATAAGGACGTCCCCGTAGAGATGCGAGACGGGAAAATTCTTCGCGCAGACATCTTTCGTCCTGCTTCGAGAGAGTTTGAGCGCCTCCCAACTTTGGTGCCCTGGAGCCCATATGGTAAAACTGGTACAGGTCTTCTGCAGACCAAAGAGTACGCTTATATCGGCGTACCTCCAACTAAAACAAGCGGGCTCGAGAAATTTGAGGCGCCAGACCCGGCAGACTGGTGTGCTCGTGGGTATGCTGTGGTACAGGCTGACGCTAGGGGTTGTTTTAACTCTGAGGGCGACATGCATCAGTTCGGTTCCCAGGTTTGCCAAATGTCTAATCGACAAAGAAGCTTTCATCTGCTAACTTTTGAGCACAGGAAGCGCAGGATGGATATGATCTTATTGAATGGGCAGCCAAGCAGCCTTGGTGCAATGAGAATGTCGCGACCGTCGGAAATTCATGGCTCGGTATCATTCAATGGTACGTCGCAGACTATGCATATAGCGTGCAAATGCGCTAACGATGCGATAGGTTTATTGCTGCTGAGAGGCCTCCTCACTTGAAGGCAATTGCTCCTTGGGAAGGTGCGGGTGACTTTTATCGGCAGACTCTTTGTCGGGGGGGCATCCCCAACCCTCTCTTTTGGGGTAGACTGGCAACTACTATGCAAGGTGGGTTTCAGGGAACCATCCGCTTCAGATTCATCGCCAAATACTGACATTTTCCTCTTACAAGGCCACGGCTACTACGAGGACGTTGCGACTATGATTCAGAAGTATCCTCACATGAACACATACTGGGAAGACAAAAATCCAGATCTATCTAAGATCGACGTTCCTATGTATGTTCTCATGAGCTACTCAACAGGTCTTCATACAGAAGGCTCATTCAGAGGTTGGAAGTATTCGTCATCAAAAGACAAGTGGTATGAGATATCCCTACCAACCAGTCCTGTGGCACAGCTAAGAAGCCAGGCTTCGCATTCATGCGACTCAAGAATGGCATGACATCTATCAGCCAGAAAACAACGACGATCTTCAGCGGTTTCTTGACCATTACCTTCTGTATAAGAACAATGGATGGGGGAACACCCCGAAAGTCCGTGTATCTCTTCTACGTTTCGGGGATCGACCTGCTATTGTCCATCGACCTGAAGATGATTATCCTCCAGCGCGGACTGAGTACCATACCTTGTATCTCGACTCAGAAAAAGGCAGACTTTCCTATCAAAAGCCAGCCGAGGCTGCTACAGCTGCGTATGTGGCCGACAGATGGGAGGACGAAGGCGTCCATTTTACTCACACTTTTGAAAAATATACAGAAATTATCGGGCCGTCTAAAGTCAAATTGTTTATGTCAACAAACGATCATGACGATATGGATGTTTATGTCATAATACGCAAGCTCGATAGAGATGGTAAGGCTTTGTTGAGCCTGAATGTCCCACTGGATAAGCAGCCACATGGTACTAGCTTTGAACAGGTTGACAACCTGAACTTGTACAAACACAACGGACCAACCGGCCGCTTACGTGCCTCCAAGCGTGCTCTTGGTCAAGATCCCATTCTCTCAGAGGAACAGCGGGAACGTCAAGTGCCCACAGAGTTATGGTTTCCGTATGACAAAGAGGAGAAGGTGCCGTATGGGACGGTCGTCGAGCTCAACATTGCTATATGGCCAACTGGAATTGCTTTCGAGAGCGGCGAATCGATGCGTCTAGAAGTGAAAGGACACGATCATGCTTTGCATGAATGGGAGGATCTTGGTCCTTTGTTGGAGAATTTTAACAAGGGGACGCACACAATTCATACAAGCAAGGAACACCCATCCCAAATTCTGCTACCCCTTACATTCTAGTTTTAACGAGGATCACCTCGGACACTTTCCCTTATCTGCTTAGCATTCATACAATCACCACCATCTTTATTGTCGTCATATGATTAGAACGAGGAATCTTGAATTAGATGTGCAAATCAAGCCAATTGGCCGGTGTCTAAGCAATGGGAACTAGTGCATGAATACGACAGACGTCGAGATTGCGCTAACGAATATAGCTTTTTCAAGCAAACAATGTCAGCCACCGATGCAGGTGCAACATCGATGGTACAGGGTTCCATTTCAACCTGCACGCCCGCATGCTGCTTTGACGAACTCTCATGATATTCCAAGACCACGGCCCACGCGCTAGCAGTCATATTGCAAATTGCCTTCCATAAGGCTGATGTCCTTGGGCTTTCGCTTCGCGCAGAGGTAGAGAAAGGAAAGTGATCATCGACTAAACACACCATCGATTTTGTGCCTATAATAATCTGTAAAACCCCGAGGGACGCAACAGGTCTCGGCACTTAGATCCGTACTCTTTCCGCTCGCAGCACTATCCCGGGTGCCGAACCCGTATCCTGACGCCTTGACCACCAGGCCGTAAGCACGGTGAGATATAAACAACGTACACCTTGACGTCCTCGATGTCGGGCTCGAAGAGCTCAAGTGTGGGCCTTTCTGGTTGACAAGCTCACGGTTGTAGGGCTGTACTTGCGAAAATGCCAGCCGTGAAAGTTTGCAGCTTTTCTAATGCGAGATTCATGTCAAGGCACTGGCGCATGTCCTTAGAGAAGGTGAAATGGCGTCTGAACAGCTTGAGATTCTCCGGGTACTGGTCAGGCCTGAACGTTTCGGGGTCATCGTATAAGTCAGGACGGCGATATATCAACACCCCTGTCATATGTTATTTCAGCGGGACTGCGGAGTTGCTTCCCATTCGAGTATGTGAAGATAAGGTCATCGTCTTGAGCAAGACGGTCTTGGCGGTGCTTCGTCAGTGAGGCAAGTCAACGACTGTCGTTCAGGGGGAATGTTGCTGCGCAAGATCTCACGGAAGACCATGTTGCTGGTCTCAGCACTGCCAATTTGGCGAACGTTTTCGATCTTACCGGTCAATTCCTACGTTCAGCACTTAGTATATGGTTTTTGGAGACAGCTATTGGCCCAAGTACCAAGATCGAATAAAAGCCTCAATAGGAGGATACCAGAAGTAACCATGGTGGCATCTTAGACAGGATGATTGGATTTCTGTTCAAGTGAAAACTGGTATAGAACAATCGTTCAGTATTCATGATTTCGACAAATGGTGTCGCTCATCGTGCTTGAATGCTATGCCAATAACAAAAATCGCACCAACGTCGGCTCACCGTCTGGGCACGACGACAATCTCTGCTATCTACTGCTAGACACCACACAAGCGTCTTAAAAAGAACACCTCTTTTTGTCAACTCAATTGCGATAGTGAACTTACAAAGCGTACGGTGCGGTTTCATTCCGTGATAATTCATCGTTGGTTGTCGAAGGAGCAATAACCATTTGTCGTTTATTGCTTCGCGAAGCTATTAAGAAATATGCAAGGGTCCACGGATGGTCGGCACGACTGATTCGACATGCTCCTAGCTTCCTGGGTCGCCGTGTGGATCACCGCTCTGCATTACAAGTGCGCCATCAGCATGACGGAACTGGCTGTTTCGTTAAAAATTCTCCTTTCTGTGGGCAATTGTCACCAAGGCTAATGTGACTTAAGCATGAATACTAAGTACGCTGTCCTGTCACATCCTGAGGACGGGGTACTTGGGTGTGTGTGGACTTGTTTGTTACGACACCCGTGCAATCTATCCCAGCGTTATTACTTGTAAGCGACGGGGCCTTTCAATGACGCTGTAGCGCTTGTTGTTGCGCAGGAGGCACAGAATCTTGGGCACATCATAGGCCGTCCTGAATTACAACTTCACGGTTCAGAATAACTTCGCCACTTTCAAAAGCTTAAAGGTCAGCACACACAGTGGCTGCATACTTCAGTACGGAAAGAAGGGATGGACTGAGACAATACCCTATCATTCAATGGCCTTATCAACGTCGTAAACCAGCACCATGGATTGATCTTTTGATCAATAGCGAGTTCGGCTTATTTATTCGTTAACATCACAATGAGAGCCCGCCCTTCTGACAACTATCGTTCATCAGATCAGATCGCAATGCACGAAGACACGATACTAGGGTCAAAACTCTGCGTGACTTGAGCGCAACTGCTGGATAAAAGGTGATTTCGTTCCTCAGCAGCCCGTGCGTCTCAGTGATTAGGTGGATATTCCCAGGTGCTCTAAATACTCTACTTTTCTTAACTCAAGAACAAATATGAGTATATGCAGCTCTAAAAGCGTAAGGTCTGAACTACAACTCTAAACTATACTATAACTTAAAGTACCAAAGAGCTTGTTAGTAACTAAAGTTAGTATACAACCGACCTTACATAACAGTCAGTGGATTGGTAATCGAGCGCATAGATTTGTACTTGCAGTCACATTAATACACCGAATTAATTTGGATACACATTACCGGTCCTAGAAATAGGGCTCAGCACTCACTCAAGACCTGGTGTTGTTTTATGGCGAGAAAAACATAGCAACGCGAGAATTGCTATACTAAGAGAGAACATACGTGCAACACCAGCTGTAAGCTGTATTAGACTTTGCGATACCGATTCAGAAATAATGGTCGGTTGACGATGCGCAACATTCTGATTGCTGCAATTCGATGCAATGCATACAAACCCCGGTCTGGCTATCTATCTCTTGCAAGTTTCATTGGCAACTCCTTCTCTACTTAGGCAAGGAGTGCTTGTAATCGGATTTGCATGACGGCCTGGCATCGTCCTGCACCGGGTTAGGTATCGCTCGAGCTTTCAGTGTCGCATCTGTGACTGATATGCAACCCATGGCTCCCGGCCAAAGCCGTACTTCTTAAATTGATTTGCTGCTAGTCTCTCTTAAGCAGAACCATGTGACGCTACTGAATGTGGTGGTGATCCAATGTGGATGGGCATCGTGATCTACTCAGTCACACCCTGAGCTTTAAGAAGCTCGACAATTTCTTCGTGTTCGCGATCCTTCGCTATTTCGATGCAGGAAACCCCTCCTATATCTTCAGCTTCCGGATTAGCTCCGTGGTCCAATAGAAGCTTCACACATTCCAAATGCCCTTGTCTACAGGCACGATACAAAGCAGAGCCTTCCGATTCCTCTGGCTCATCTCTCTCGTCGTCAAAAGGATACCACCACATGTTTACCTCATCAATGTCGAACCCTCCATGGGCCAGGAGTATCTTCAAACCATCCAAGTTGCCCTCATCAGCAGCTGCGGCAGCAGCTCCATACCCTTCAAGCTTGAAACCATGATCGAGGAGTAATTTTAACATGTCTGTTGACGCATGATCTCCACTCAGTGTTGATGTTATAGAGCAACCTCCATGCATTGGTTCATGCGGATTGACTTTGTGTCCATGCTCGAGTAACCACTTTGCGAAATCATATTCTCCATACATGATTGCACTAGCCAATGCATCTCCGATAGTTCCAGTCCTGTGCGCGTTCATGTTCCATCCATGGTTGATGAGCACCTGGAAAACATCAGGAGACGAACTATTCATCGCTGCGACATAGAAATCGTCGTTGAGAGATTCTGCTGGTGGTACCCATCCCTGGGAGTAACACCATTCGAGTATTTGCGGTTGATTTGCTTTGGCAGCATGTATGGCAATGTCATTAAGCGCTAAGTCGGGCTTGTAGAGGGATTCGACTTTTTTGACATCTCCAGATTGGATCGCAGTAAGCACTGCTGCTGGTATTTCTGGCTCTCTCATTGTGCAATAACGTTGTGAAAATGTTCCGGCGATAGAATGGCTTGGATCAAGTGTATGTCAAGATGAAGTACGGTACTTAAAGCAGAAATCGAGATCATGAGACGGTGATGACTCAGCATTTTCCCGGCCAATGGCAGGTATAGCATTCTAGGCAGCCAATAGGTTAATATCTCGCTTCCGGAGTAGGATTTGCGAGTCCCTGAATCCTGAAGGGTATGGGATGCCTTAACCAGTTTACAGAAGGATTTTGTGCACACGACTTGATTCAAGTGAGATTCGGTGTTCGCATTTCCGTCATACACGCGCTGATGCGGCCAGGCGACCCAACTAGTCGTCACACCGTATGCGCACAGACTCGGGGTTCGGCCTAAGCTACATGTTCCCCACCTACTGTGCGGCGCAGCAACGGGGTTGACATGTTTGATTCCTGAGGCAATGTTCCGAGCGTGGCGTTGTGATACGCGGACTCACAAATCCGTCTTACATTGCTGCCCAATTACTGTAATTCTGTGTAGCATGTTAAGACATTTTTCGAAGTGCGATCCAGACAGAAACTGCTATTGACTTATCCAGAATGATGCTAGCTATGGTAAAATGTTTTAATAAATGATGTGCCCACAGGGCAAGAATTATTTGCTCAGTTCAACACAGTTCATACCCTCCGGCCACTCACTTCGTAGCTCTGCGAGCTCTTTTGTTACATTATGCTTTCCAAAAAAGCGTTCATTTTCTTGCTCGTCGGTGCCTTCACCTGGCTCGCTCTATTAGGTTCGCCTATCAATGCGGCTCCTGTACCGGGAAGCAGAGGTAGCTCCCCAGCCAGGCCTCCAAGTAGAGGATCCTCACCAGGAGGAGCATCGACTCCAGTTGTTCCGCCAGTCATACCTCCTAAACCAAAGAAGACTCCGACAAAACCAGACAAGCCGAAGCAAACACCAGCGCCCAAACCCGATCTTCCGAAAAGCAAGGCTGAGCTGAGAAGAGACTGGTTCAAGGCAGCTCCAAAGAAAGACAAATCTTGTTTCTTCACAGGTGTGGACCTCGGTGAGCCCAATACCGCCGCACCAGCTCTCAAAGCCAATACTGCCGCTGCAAAAGCCCAATGTAAGAGTGCTGGACTGAAAACTTTGGAAGATATCTGGAAGAAGAACAACATCCTCAATGCGGGAGAGTGGAAAGCACATCAAAAGGCCGATTTCGATAAGTTTTTGATCTGGGTGTCAGAGGTCTTTGCTGAAGAGAGCTCCGGAACGGCATACGTGCTTCTCAAAGACAATCTTCAGCCAGCGAGTGGAAGCATTTTCTACAAATATGAGTATGCAGCCATGAAAGCTAAGGGCAAGGTTGACAAGATTATGCGGGTCCATTTCGATGCTGTCAAAACTACCAAACCCACGCTACCGGAGGACAGTAATGCCGAACGGACTTGGTGGAAGAAAGGTGACACCGACCCGACGCCTCGATAGAGTATATGGCACACGACTGCACCTTGATTCCCCTGAAAGATAGTTTCATTTGTCGGAGTTTGGTTTTAGGAGCATGTACATTAGGAATAGAATAGAAATGAATCTTTTTTGCGCTATATTTACACCCTAAGTGGGTGCATCATTAGTCCTTCCTCTTTATTTCTTCTCTATCGTTCTGTTCACAAATTGCTGATTGCATGCGAAGTCGACAGAAGTTCTTTTCAATCGTCATCATGCCTTACCGCTTTTGTCAACATATACAATGGTCTCAAATTTGATTATTGGAGACCTGCGTCAATAGGCGCATTAAACATATGGTAAAATACACCACATGGGCCTCGTAGGAGACTCGGAAGTCGCGCATTCTGCACTTCTACCTTCAACGACTTTGTACTCCTGGATCGGCTTCTGAAGGCATGGTCAGGAAGCCCTACAAACATAGTACGGCCGAATTTTGGGTGATATGAGGTTTCGTTTACAATTATTAGTAGTGCTACGGGAAAACCACCCTCTCATATTCGAAGCCACTTCAGCTGGGACTAGAAGGCGCTGGACTCAGGCGCGCTCACCGCCTTTAGCCATGTCACTACGTATCGCATACCTTTAACACAATTATTTAGGAACTTTTTGCCGTTGCGAGCGCAACTCACATCTTCCAGAATTAATTCTGAGGAAACAGCAGCACCATTTTCCGTTCACTTTCGGTGTGAATATGATGCGGAAGCAAGAGAAGCAGCAGTTTACATTTGATGCATCCACCGATAACGACGCTCGTGAGTCATTACATCTTGGTCAAACGTGCGTTGTCCGTACAATTTCTGCGTTCTCTAAGGCATTGCTCACAATATCAGCGGAATTTTTCACGACTTGCTATCCTAGGAATTTCATGTTCCTTGTTGGTTACAAGGGAAAGCTGGTTGTGTGTCCTGGTATCTGGACTATCTGGACTCCGAAACGGTAGACTAGGCGGACTTATCTGTGGCTTCCTCTTGGTGTGGGCCGGCTCTGTGTTTTTTCAACGACGGGAGAGCTGGACAGCATGTAAACTACTGCAGGAGGCTAGTATCACTGGGTTCAATGCTTGCTCTCGGTGGTTTGAAGGACATTTAAGCCGCAGTACCGGATGGTCAGCACGCTGAGATCGTCCACCGGTGATCAGAACTGAAAACATTTCTCTGTGACAGGCAAAGCGTAATTACGTGGCAGGCAACTATAGCTTCGGGATGCTATCTAATAGCAACTGCAATTCAAGGCCTTTTTGTAAGTTCAAAAAGATCCTATGAAAATCTCAGTTGGCCCAGGCTTCTCCTGGTCATACAGGATATTCGTGTCTCCCTTTGCTTTGACAGATTTCCAGTGACATTTCTACCCCAAGTCGAGACTGCAATCCTGCATATTCACGTATCTCTATCGTTTGTCGTTTGGTCATCATAACCATGAAAGAACAGGAACAGTGGCATTTGGTGAATAAGGGAGGATGCCAGAGCAAAGAATCGAGTTTCTTTTGGCCTTGTAACCGCATCATCTGCATTTACTGGAGCTGATGGTGCTGTATATATGCAGAAGTTGGTAGCTGAAGCCATGTGGCGCCGAGGACGGAGTTGAATATGTATGTGCCTATCGACAGATATTTATCTCAGAGCTGGTGAATAACGAGCGATCTGTATCCTCGCAAACACCGTAACCGGATTTGCAATAACGATTGCCAAATCATATTGCAAATGAGACATTGAGTCTGCGCTCACTACTCCGATATTTTTTCACCAAGATTTTAATGTACGCTGCTTGATCTGTTGGTGGCGGCACTGCATTTGACAACAAGGTTCCAAATGCACATCTTGTCGGGTGTTCACACTCTGGGACAGAACTGTCTGTTGTTATTGGAGTCATGGCCCTTGTATCAATCTCCCTGCGTTTTATTAACATTGGCAGCTTCACGTTCCTCAACGCATCGTTAGTCCAACAGTCTCAGAATTTCTTGGAAGCTACGTCCTAACTTTCTCACTTCTTCTTCATAGACGTATGAGACATCCCGACACCCTTCAAAGGAGGCTTTATTTCTAGGCAGATGGGGCGTGCTAACTAAATCTTACGCCGTTGTCTGGAGCATACTCGTTCTCTCCTGTAGCTTCTTGCCGCGCGAGACACTTGTTACGCTCCTTAATCCAAAACGGAGCATTGTGTTGTAGTGTGCGGCGAATGTCTTTCTTCTGGTATTTTGGGTAGCACTTGGGAGGAAAGTGTACAGAGTCAAGTCAAAGAAACACATATTTGGGAAACGAGCACGATTGAGATCACTGAAGCCGAAGAGAATGTCTCGCATGTCAATACGACCTCAGCCAAGAACAAAGGAACCTCGGTGCGACGTTGATGGCAGTATGTTGGATCAATTAGCACGAACAAACTTTCCTCCCGTACGACCGAAACGATTGACATGAAGGGAAGAACCGTAATTGGTGGATACCTCTTCAACACCAGCATCCAAATGTGGTGGTATAGAAAAAAGAAAATTCGAACGTAAAAGGCGCTTGAGTGTGCTTCAAGGATGATTTCGAGGTTTCTGTTTAAAAAAACGACTTTGATACTTTGCGATTGGCGATGGTTTTGTCGTATTAGAGCTCGCTGATGTTGCATGATGAGATGTATTTGACAGATTGTCATATTCGTGCGTTGATGCTGTCGGTCGCATTAACGTTATATCTTGTAATAAGAGTCTTGGAAGGGTATCTCAACGCAAGGAGTAACAATAACATGGTCAAAAACAACCACTACAGCTCACCAGCATCGCCCGTGCCACCTTTTGCCGTACAGCCAGCCTTGTGCAGAAACCTAGGATAGGCATTCTTTCCTTCCAAACGCCAAGTGCCACAGCTCGGCTATCGGCAGTCTCGCCAAGCACTCCCAAGCCTCTTCGATATGGTGGTTCCCCGTGGCGCAGTTTATCTCGTATCGCGGGTACAGCCGTGCGACTCAAGCGCTCTCCGACGTGGTGACGGGTCGATACGAGGACAAGCGGGAAGACGAGGTTCGCCACATCATAACTCGGCGGATCAGGAAGCTGGAAATTATAAGTCTGTCGTTCGTTGTACCCAAAAGGCGTCGACCATTGTCTAGTCGGCGACTACAGCGGATCTGCTGGCTTCTCAAAAATAAAAAGCACTTACAATAGCCCAACTACCACAGCAAAGCCAATAACGAAATTCCCAATTGGGTGCTTGATGCCAGCTTTCAGCCGGTCGCCAGCGCTCTGCTGATCTCCATCACCCTGGTTCTCATGATTGCTTGTGCTCTTGTTAGCGGCTTTCTTAGCAAGATCCGCGACCCATGCTGAAGCCTCGTCGCTGTACTTATCGAAGTAATCCAAGTGGAAAGCCATCTCAGTGTCCTTGGTGTGCGGCGCGCAGATAGGGTCACGTGGCTGGCAGTATTCGCGCAAGATACCAGCGTCGGCGTATGGCTTCAGTCCTGCGTTCTGTTCGTCGGTTCGCGGTGCGCCGCCATTGCTGATCTCGCCGCCACCGACAGTCCAAGTCTGATTTGCTGAGCGGCGCGTTGGGCCGTACATGAGGGCCGCTGCGACTGCTGGCAGTCAGTACTGAGATGATAGCTACAACTGTAAGACATACTCTTGGAACCAGGCGATGTCGAGATATCCATGCCCGGGTTACTCTCTTGCATGCAACCCCAGAGCTCGCCTCCTCCACCGCCTATGATATCAAGGCCAACGCTGCCGCCCTGGCTGAAACCCATCAGAATCAAATGACTATCCGGGCAGCGTTCCGTATAGTTGCGCATCTGCGCTGCGCCATGCAAAGCGCCCTCGTGTGCGCTCTTGCACCATCTCTCGCCGCCATTCATGGCAGCATATTCGATATCTTCATACCCGCAGGCATTGGGTGTGCTCTCGGTGTTGAGCTGGTCACAGACCTTGGCCACAGTCGAGATAACGTGGCCAGGATACGGGGAGGTCGAACCGCGGAGCAAGAAGTGGTGAAACTGCTGGCAATCGCTCGTTTTCAGCGTTTCGTACTCTGGGCAGTCTTCGAGCTTGGTGCAGACAGCGAGCGCGCTGGAGGCAAAAAGCCCGGCGAGGGCGAAGGTCCTGGTGATCATTCTGTTTGCTGTGGACTGGTTTGGCGACACGAAGTTGACAGGAGCGATTCCGCAAGAGGCAGGCGCGAACAGACAGAACGCAAGTTGCAAGAATGAGAGACAAATGAATGAGTGCTTGCTGAAATGCCCAAAAGCGCTGCAACGCGACACGCAAGTCTAAGCACAAACGTGTGTACTCGAAGAGATGGGGTTGTCGAAGTGGTACCCGCCTACTCCGGATTTGTGTGGGGGCAATTTGCCATTAACTCGAGGCGCCATATTCGATGCCGAGTTTCACATCACAGGGGAAGCAGACGCGTATCTTTTTGCCAAGTCTGGCTGCTGCTTCTGTCTCTCTCCTGAGTGGTTGTACCTCTCGTGCTTTGAAGGGGATTTACATCCGCCAAGCAAAAGATTTCGGGTAACCGGCGTCTAGCGCAGATGAGCACCCACTTGCTGCTCGCCTTGATTCCTCACTGCCACACCCCAGAGCCATCGCCCAAGCCGTTCAAGCCTCATTCTAAGCCGCTCGTCCTTGCAATGGCTGCGGTTGTCGTCAGTCGAGGCATGGGCATGCTGCAGCCGAAAACACAAGCAGATGGAATATACATCTAGGTTTCAAAAGCCGCGCGTCGCCACATTCCCTTGCCCTCTGCAAACCTTAACGGACTGACTCCGCCTGTGAGATGCTGTCAATCGTCCACTCGACGTTCTGGCGAATTTCAATACTGCCCTGCAGCGACCGTTTCTCAAACAGACTGACAAATGCAGTACATGATGTAAGGTAACTGCTTGAACGCTAATCGCGGTATTCCTAGAACAGTTCATCTTCTGCGATACTCCTAGCATGTCAGCAACCTCCAGAGTAACCAGTCGACCATCTCCAAAACAACCACTTGTGATTCTCAAGAGCGGCCACCACAGCACATCCAGAGCAACAGTGTGAAAACCTAGCTATCAAGTCGTCCTTCTCGATCCATCAACAGCAACTTCACTGAATAGCAACCTTTTGGTCAGCCCGACCATGCTGAGCAACAGCCTGCTCTGCGATTCAGGTGATAATTTCCCCCGGTAGACATCAGAGCGAATGGTTTACTTTGACCCCAAGCACTCGGTTTCGTACCTACAATTGAGACTGTCTTGTCGACTTCTGGCTGCCCAAACAACTACAACAGTGCCCCCGGTCTTTGATGGCACAAATTGCGCGCCTCCTTTTGCATTGGCGATACCCTACCCTGCAATCAGACATCCCTAGCTCCACAACCACGTAGAGGCGGACGAGTACACTTCCACCTTGAAGTGTCTCGCGGTTCCTTTTGCAATGTGGAGCGATCAGCATACGGGGAGACATGTTATGTCGACAATCCAAACGAAACGACTTTTACTGAACCTGGTAGGGAACGTTCAATAGCTCTGACAACAATGTGGACATTCGAGATCGCACAGCCATTTCATGGTGCAACTTTCTCGATCGAACTGGACAACAGTACCGACACCTGTATGGATTGTGCTTCGTTGTTATCTAAGTAGCCCGCCTTATTCCGGATCGGATGGTCCACTCACATATGCTTCCGACCTGTCCAAGGCCTCACCACTATCAACAGGTCTTGCCACTCAAGGGAATGCTGTGAAATGGTTCCACTGAAGACGACTAAGCCAGGGTACGAAGAGCACGCCGTCCTTGGTCTGGTGCTGTCGCGGAACCCGGCCAACCCATCACCGAAGAGCCGCCCCGTCTGCCAGGGACCCTGCGATTGAATAGGTGGGTATCGTCGTGAGGTTGCTTACTGCTTGTTTTGTCGCCCCGACGAGCCTCGCCGGCCACTTTGACCATTACTGGTCGAAAAGCGCATTCATTGTCATGGCCGTGCTCGACCTGTTACCAAACCGACCCACTTCACTGCACGTCAGGCGCTCCGATGCAAACCGCACGCTTCACTTTTGCAGTCCCGTTACATTGGTGTAATTAAGTCTGGGGAACTGCGCGTTTAGGGGACCCGACGACTTGTCGACACTTGCGACTCTCATGCAACCAAAAAATATCGCCTACTGTGTCTTTTTCTCCAGACTCCGGACGGCATGACTGTGCCGAGTGCCGCCGGATGTGAGAGGCACCAATCCTTTTTGCTGACTTTAGCTCGGCGTACGCATGACAAGGTGCGGCTCTCGCTAGCGCGGCCACACCCGAAGACGATCTACGTCATATCAGACCCTTCTTCGTTATGCCCACGAGGAGTCCATGCCGTAAGTCGATGGTGGAAAGTGGAGGTGGACCGTTGCTGCGTATGAATCTGATGCACTCGGACTGTGGCACTTCATCTACATGAAATGCAGATCAAGAAGACCAAATGCTGTAGGTTGCGAGGCTTGAGTGCTCCACATACCTGAAGTGGAAAACTTTACCATCGCCTCATTCACCCGACACTTGGCCCATGGACCCTTTGCACGTTCCGCCCAGTGCCTCGAGACCGGCCTGGCGGTTACGCTCTCGACGCCTGCGCTACAACGACTGGGTTTCGGCCAGCGTAACCCTACGTAATCTTGCACTTGCCTCCATGCTCCACCTCCACATAAGTTGCGGTTCCGCAGCAATCTCTTTTAATCGCTCGTGTGCTCTTCTTAAGCCTGCCATTCAGGTTTTCGGCGCTGATTAGATCACGTCACAACATCTAATACTTCGCAACATCTACCTATCCACCACCGAGCATCATTTTCGTAACCACAAGGTACAGGCGTGAGCCATTGATACGCTCAATATGGACAGGCATGGTGATACCGATGCTTCCCTTAGCGACAAACCCAAGCAACAACAAGACACCACCGAATCCCTCGTAAAACCAAGCGACAAGCCTAGCAGCAAACCGCTCTCGAACAATCGCCCCACACTTCCCTTCGCAGCAGACGCAACACACAATCCAGAAGACCCCCTACGCAATCACGACTTCGCCAATGACGAAAAGTTCGATTCCTCATCCGACAGCGAAGCACAGCTTGGCGATGTATCCAACGTCCAGGACGCTCGCCCAACAGACAAGAGTTCATCAAAAAAGCTTACCACAACACAAGCCGTCATCATTTTCGTCACGAACGAAGTAGGCATTGGTATGCTTTCTCTACCATCAGCGCTCAACGTCCTTGGGTTTTTCCCAGGCATTCTGTGCATCATCGTTTTGGGTGCGCTATCTCTCTACACTGCCTACAACCTCGTGCAGTACTGGCGAAAATACCCCTACATGCTCAACATTGTTGACTACGGTCGCGTTCTTGGTGGTCCCTGGGTCGAAGTCATCTTCGCTGTCGGCTTCCTTATCAATATGGCTTTGATCTCCGCATCTGCTCTTGTTACCCTCACCATCGGTCTTAATACTGTTTCGGAGCACGCAACTTGCACGGTTGCGTTCACCGTCGTCTCAGCCGTTGCGATGTGGGCGCTATGCGTGCCACGCTCCATGCGCTTCGTCTCCTGGGCTTCGTGGCCCTGCACAGCAAGCATTATCATCACCGTTCTTCTCGTCATGATCACGCTCGGTGTTCAAGGTCCCCGCGACATCAACGCGCCTCTTAACCTTAAGGCCATTGGCAGCCCGACCTTCATCGAAGCCACCTCCGCATTCCTTAATATCGCTTTCGCCTTCGCTGGAAACCAGGCCTTTCCTACCGTCCTAGCTGAAATGGAGAACCCATCTCGCGATTTCCCACGCGCCGTCACGATCGAGAAGTGTGTTACAACGACCATCTACATCATCGTCGCCACAACTGTCTATGCGCTGTCCGGCGAGCAAGTCGCTTCCCCCGCTATCGGATCGCTGCAGCCTACAATGTCAAAGGTTGCTTACGCAGTCTCATTCATTGGTCTCCTCGGCACCGGTCTTATCTTTGGTATGACCAGCGCACGCTACCTGCACGTCGTTTTCCTGCGCCACATCAACACCCTTCTGCACCGTAAGGATTCGCCCAAGCGCCGCCCTAGCATCGCCTCGGACCCTACTCGCGGGTGCCGCTCATCCATATCCGTCCCCCAGGTCTCGAAGGCGCTCGATTGGGGCATTTGGCTCTTCAGCGTTACCGCGTTCTGGCTGGTTGTCTGGATCCTCGCTAACGCGATTCCCGTCTTCAACTCTCTGCTCAATATCTCCTCATCATTGCTGCTTTCGTGGTTCACATGGGGCGTTACGGTGCTGTTCTGGTTCCACCTCAACTGGCACGGCAAGTGGCGCAGCAGCGGGAAGAAGCTGGCTGTTGCAGGACTGAACATCTTCATTTTGGCACTGGTGTTCTTCCTCATGATTCCGGGAATGTATGCCAGTATTGAGACTTTGCTTGGCATCTTCGCGGATCCGAATCAAACGGTCAACGGGCCTTTCACTTGTGCGGATAATAGTTCTTGATAGACCATCAAATGGGTCAATTTCACCTTTTTCTTCTATTCTTCATGTCATCTTATCTCATTGAATGTGTGATGCGTGGTGCGGTGCACCAAGGAAACTTTCTAACTGGTGCATGCCTGTGAGAACATTGGACCCCCTGTATGTGCTTTGCCATGATTCTGACCTCCAACCTCGTTGCCCTGCATCCCTCTTACAAGCGTCGGTAGCTTAGTGCTCCTTCTTTCATTTTATGGATGAACTAGCCGAGGTGTGCGTCTTCTCTGTACTGCTCGGCGGCAGAATGGCTGTGTCAGTTCTCTTGAAGAATGACTCAAGAGCGATGATTATGGTTTGTTTGTGAGCATTGAGAAGTAATGGCAGTAGTTGCGATGATACAGGCTTTGAGACTCAAGAGACTGATTCTTGCACTCATCAATATTTGGGTGGTTTCTTTCCTAACGAGTGGTGATACGTTGCAATTGATCTGTAGCGTGAACCCCAAGCTTCACATAACGTCCAAAATTTCAACTGGCACGAGCGTAAACAGTATGCTGATCGTGTGTCGTCATGACGAAAGAAGGCGCGGTCTATCCCTGATCAGGCAACTCCTAACATTAGCGTTGGAATTTTACAGTTTTGAGAGGAGTGAGTCAATGACGTGAACATCAAAAACCAAGGGCATCGATGGTGATGTTCTCTTTCTTATATATCAACTCTTGGTTGATCCAACCGCTACACGCACACGATACAACCTAGACATACGCGCCATGGCCAACGCATCGACTCTGTCCGCACCCATCCTGTACACGCGCGCCGATCTCGAATCAGAAGCGGCTCTTTTGACGAAGATAACCGACCTCATCAACGATGCCTTTATTCGATCTAAGAAGCCGGAACCCCAGAAGTGGGGTGTAAGCCCGAGGAAAAGGTTCCCAAGCAATAACTTTTATCTTGAGATGCTTGGTAGCGACGGCATCGTAGGAGTAATCTTTGATGAGCATGCGAGAGACCGAAAGGTGGTTGCTGTCGCAGCGGCAGTACCGTGGCAAGGCGGCTGGAAGAAGGAGGGCGCTGGTGTTGAAGAAGGGTGGGAAATCAAAGCGGTCGCTGTCGACGGCGAGGAGCAATATCTTCATCGAGGTCTTGCAGTGCAGCTGTACACGTTTCTCGAACGGCATGTCATAATTAAATCAAAGCAATTGGGCTACTCAACAACAGGCAGAATGTTCAACGGAAGAGACCAATTGACTCTATGGATATTGGCTGCGGAATGTATCAACGGGAGATACTGGAGGGGCAAAGGGTACGAATTGGTGCGGAAAGACACCTTCGAAGCGCCTACCTGGGGCGTTCTGACCAGCTTCGAGATGGTTGTGTTACGAAAGGATGTCACGTTTGACGTTCTGGACAGCAAGCCTGGCATCGATTCATGGACAACAGCAGTCAACACGCAAACAAGACAAGAGGTGGAGGTGAAGTAACGTGAGTCATGAATTCGCTGACGAATCATATCTGCACAAAACAGTGGAATTTGAACAAAAATGATGTTTGGGTATCACAAAATCACACCCATGAAGCTCAAACTCACCGCTTTTACATGACGATGTCGTCTTACAGACGGAGTCATGGCCACAGCTTACTGGGTGGCTTGTCGCAAAAGCATTCTGGGCCTGCCGGACCCCGCGCGTCGGAGAAAAGTGGCTGTGCACCAGACGCTTGAACCAACAAGTTCGACTCACACTGGCTGAACTCAAATGTTCAACGTAAAACCAGAGCTCGTGTGCGGTCAAGCACATCCAATAGGTCCAGTGCTTTATGAGTCACTCTTCACCGGTCGTGTTCGCGTTCAACTGCGGAAGATTTCCTCCACGTAGTGCTTACTTTGAGAACACTTGAATCAGTGACAAGCTATATATACAGAAAGCATTTGACAGCAATGAGACAGCACAAAGTTCCTCAGGCATAAACATGTCTTTTCACATTTTCAAGCCGCCGGGACGTGGTATTCACGACACCGATCCTCTCCTCGAAGCAGCAATTCCTCCCGCCCCTGAGGACCCAGATCTCAAAGATGATGAAAGCAACAGCGACAACGAAAGCGATGATGATCAAGACTTGAAGGATGCACGCGCGGAAAGAATACGCGAGACGGGAGGCTGGCTAGGATATTTGAAGGACTTTACCATCTTCCTGCCCTATGTGGTTCCTCGCAAAGAATTCAAGGTGCAGCTTTGTCTGGCCATTTGCATCATCAGTCTAGCCGTGGAACGAGTCATGCAGGTCGCAATCCCTTACACGCTCGGGGTCATTGCCGACAAAGTTGCAACGGGGTTCATGCCGATTCGGGAGCTTATGGTTTACCTTGCCCTCGACATCCTTCACTCCGAGTCTGGCCTCATCTTCATTCAAGACCTGTCAAAAATCCCCATCAAACAATTCTCTTACAAAGCACTTACCAATGCTGCCTTCAACCATGTTATGGCGCAGTCGGTCGACTTTCATTCCACACAAGACGCCGCTGAGGTTATGAAAGGCGTCGAGCAAGGCGAAGCGCTTGGAAATGTGCTCGAGTCTGTGGTCATTGACATCGCTCCAACCTTGATCGATATCGTTGTCGCTTGTGGGATCTTTTATCACAAATTCAGCCCTGTAGTGGCGATGGTCATGTTCGGCGCGTCCATTGCCTACTTGATTGCACAAGCTACTTCAACACGAGCCACCACTGGCGACCGGAGAAATGTGACAAAGACAGAACGACTTGAGACTCGCAAGATGCACCAAGCTATCCAAGGATGGCACACTGTGGCATGTTTCAACCAATTCCAGCGCGAAGCCCGGACTCTTTCGAATGCAGTGGCGGCGCATATGAAGGCAAAGACGCGATTCGAGGCACGACAAGCATTTTTTCAGGCTTTGGTAGAGGTTTTGATACCCATTACGTTTTTCGCACTAGCCTATGTGATCCTGCAGCGCATCGCTGATGAATCGGCTTCACCTGGAGACTTCGTGTTTTTCTTGACGTATTGGGACTCGATCATCTATCCACTGAAGTTCTTGGTCAACCACGTTCGGTGGCTGGTTGGTGACTTTGTAGACGCTGAAAGACTCCTTCTCCTTCTGAAAACCCAGCCATCGATCGTAGACGCGGCTGAAGCATACCCGCTCGCAACCCGCGATGGCGAAGTCCGATTCGACAACGTGTCATTCAAGTACAAGGAAGGCCGATACGCACTCCGAGACATCACCTTCACCGCCTCTTCTGGTCAAACTGTTGCCCTCGTCGGTGAGACGGGTGCGGGCAAGTCTTCCATTTTGAAGCTTCTCCTACGTCTGCACGACATCACAGCTGGCAGCATAACCATCTCGAAACAAGACATCAGAAACGTCACACTAAGCTCCATTCGTGACGCTGTTAGCGTAGTCCCTCAAGCTCCGATGTTTTTCAATACGTCAATAATGGAGAATGTGCGGTATGCGCGTAGCACAGCGAGTGATGACGACGTACACGAAGCGTGTCGCGCAGCTGCTATCCACGATACGATCATACATTATCCTAAGGGATATGATACGCAAGTTGGTGAGCGTGGCGTCAAGCTGTCAGGTGGTGAGGCGCAAAGGCTGGCAATCGCAAGAGCGCTACTCAGAGATGCGCCAATCGTGTTGCTGGACGAAGCAACCAGTGCCGTAGATACTGTCACAGAGGGTAAGATTAAGGGTGCGCTGGAGAAGTTGAGGCAAGGGAGAATCGTCATCGTGATTGCGCATCGGTTGAGTACTATTGTGGATGCAGACCAAATCTTGGTACTGCATAAGGGATATATCACTGAAAGGGGGACACATGCAGAGCTGTGCGAGAAGCAGGGCATATATTGGAAGCTTTGGCAGCACTCTTAAAAGGTCACTAGACATCTGAGTTCTCAGACATGCTAAGATTACATTTCCACTTCCTTTCGAATTTCAATATCAGAAGCAACATGACTTCTTTTGACAGCACGGTCTTTAAATAGAGCGGTGCTAAATTTTTCGTCTTGCTGCCACGTTCCTATAAAAGTAGACTCTAGTAGTGCTGTTTCACCCATTCTTTTTGCGATTACAAGATTCAAGAATTATCTTGATCCGCTGACAAGTGATTCTGAAGCCATCCACAGACCGGGATCCCGCGGACCGTGGTCCACGGACCTCGTATTGGACTTGCTGCCTTTTCTCGCAAAAGTTAGACCTATAGAATGAGTGCATCGGATTCCTAGCACCTCTGTGTGGTACTATTGTTAGCGCAGGATCTGCAATGGCCGCTATGATGGCCATGCTCTGTAGATTGAATGAGCGCAAAGAAGGGTTGTAGATGGTATTTGTGGAGCATCAGTATCGGACAATAAGAACTCGGTCCGCAAACCCACAGCCCCGAATGCATGCCTCGGGAACCATTACTTGTACCAGCTCAAAGGAGCTCAGCCCCTGCAACTCCTGCTATCTCCACATGCCATTTGCGAAACATTACGAGTCATTCGACCAATCACATACCTGCCGCGGAGAGTTCCACCTTCCGCAAGCAGATATCAAATGAAAGGACAGCCACTTTCCACTTGTCGCACGACTAACATCCTTCTCGTGGTGCCTTCTTGTATGGGTCGTAAACGATTCCTACCGGAAAGCAATCACTTTGGGTAAGACGAATGCTTGGATCACCCGGAGCAGCCCTGCAGCACAACTGAATCAACGCGGGCCCTCCGGAAAAAGGGATCTTGAGCATGGGAGGGACACGGGTTATAAGAGCCGCATTACTTATGGGTGATCGCTTCCTCTTTCTCAAGTCAGGGCTGACGGATCCAGCCTGAGCTCGATCATTCATTTCGCCAGGTTTGGCGCCACATTCATTATCATGAGACTTTCTTCTATCACTTCCTTCCTTCTTGCTCCTGCGGTAGTCTTAGCCGGCTGGGGTTACAGCGATGATGGCAAGAACTATGTCATTGACACCAATGCGAACCTTGTAGTCAAGGTCAGCAAGACCAATGGCGACATGACATCCATTAAATACCGCGGCGTCGAATACAGCGGACAGGGTGGTAAATACTCGCATGTTGAGTCTGGGCTGGGCGCATCTGCAGTCACAATCAAGCAGTTCTCGAACCCCAACGTCATCAAAGTCAACATTAAGTACAAGACACTGAAACATGATCTTGTCTTCCGCTACGGCAACCCTAATGTATACATCTTCATGAACAAGGCCGACACCAGCGTTACCGTCTCACGCTATATCGTCCGCGTTCCTCCTAATATCTTCACCAACGACCTCAATTCCGACACGGACTGGATACCCAATAATGCCGAGGTCATCGAAGCTGGAGATATCAATGCGATCAAATCGAACAAACACGCATACAGCAAACACTACTCTGGCTACAAGTATGGACGAACAATGGACTACGATTTCGTGGGCTACACGAACAAAAATGTAGGAATGTACATGATCAGATCAAACCACGAAAAGGCATCCGGTGGACCTTTCTTCCGAAGTCTGGTAAGGCGTGGTGGAGCAGGCGGGCCAGATCTGTACGATATCTACCACTACAACATGGGTACAAAATCTCCCCGACCCGATTTAGGGGAATGTTGCTGACGACCTTCAGGTCACACTGACGTGATGCGCTTCGGTCTACAGGGGCCTAGTGTTCTTCACTTCACAGACAACGGCGCTGCACCCAACGCCAACCTCTTCGCCCGCAAGGCAGACTGGAACTGGTTTGACAATCTCGGCATCGATGGATGGGTCCCTGCTAGTAAGCGTGGAGCCGTTGCTGGCGTCGGGCTTGCGAACATGAAGAACGGCCAGCAGTACGTTGTAGGCCTGAAGAGCAATACCGCACAATACTGGACCACAGCTGGCGCGAACGGCGCGTGGAGGATTGACAATGCCCTGCCCGGGACCTACACTCTGAACGTGTACAAGAACGAACTCGAAGTGCACACGAGCACTGTCACAATCAGCGCAGGATCCACAGTCACGAAAAACACAATCACCTGCGCTGACCCCCAGGACACCTCCGTCGTCTGGCGCATCGGAGAATGGGACGGTTCACCAAAGGGCTTCCTCAACTTCGAAGACACGCCAATGAAACCCACGTACATGCACCCCTCAGATTCGCGCCTCAAGAGCTGGAAGCCTAGCAACTACATCGTCGGCACAAGCCCGACCAGCCAGTTCCCCGGCTACATGTGGAAAGATGTCAACAGCGGATACCTCGTTTATTTCCGCCTGAGCGACGCGCAGCTGGCGAAGGGCTTCAAGATCAGGATCGGTGTAACGCAGGGCCTTGCAGGCGGCCGTCCATCGATCAATGTCAACAACTGGGCTGCGCCGCTACAGGCGCAGAAGAGTCAGGGTGATACTAGGAGTTTGACGGTGGGGACGTACAGGGGTAACAACCAGGTTTATGAGTACACTGTTCCTGCTAGCGCCTGGATTAAGAGCGCGAGGGAGTACCAGGTGCTGAAGATTGATGTTATTACTGGTAAGACTGCGACCGGGTATTTGAGTGGCGGCGTCAGTTTTGATGCGCTCGACATGATTGCTGTCTAGAAGAGGCAAGGTCGCGCCGTTTGGCATGATCAACCTCGATCCTTTCTTGTAAATACTTGACACACATCTCCAATTGATGGATACTGTAAATATACTCGAATTTCTGGCACACGCTTAGCTGTCAGTTGGATTATAATGATGAGTTTGAGCAAGTTTCGAGTCAGGGCAGAATGGCTTCCATGGGAACAAGACACTGCATGTCTGTCCAAGCAGTGGTTTCGAAAGTTGGCTTAAATGTTGGAGTAAATGATGACGCTTGAGTGCTTTTGGGATTTTACAAACCCACAAACCATCATACACCAGCATAAGCGCTACGGAGGCAACATCTCTTTGATAGTAGTCATCTGATGGCCACTCGGCGAAGTCTCCGTGACTCGCAGCAGCCAATACTCCCTCAGGACGATGCGGCCATCTGCCAGCCTCTCCCACTTCCCAACTATGAAGCCTGGCATGTTGACTTTCCACATAGCCTCATATCCGTTGAGGCAGGCGTGGATATAGAAGTCCTGGTAGTATGCCAGCCGGGACTCATAGAACAGCCAATAAACAAGGCACCAACGCTGTTGCGTCGCGGTTCTTGGTCTTCCATCAGCTGTGCAAGTGGGCTTGCAGATGAGTCTGACCATGGGCCGGTGCTTGATGCTTGGTCTAACAACAAAATGCGGCACAGTGACGTGCGTACCCCAGGGCCTTTCTTCATATGGGAGGAGGACCATGCTGGTGATTCCGCAAGCTTTGTGAAGCTCACCATCCCAGTCAATTTTTCGGCTCAGTCGATGTAAGATGTCCACCTCGTCGCGCCTGTAGATGCTGATCACTGGATACTCAGCACGTAGCTCGAGGTGAAAGTCCCGGTCAAGGTGGTTGTGCATCAAGAGGCTGAGGACTTCGATGCCTTCAGCTGGAATCGCGATCCGGGAAAACTTAGTCTTCATGGGCTCGATCCATCCTATGCGATCTCCAACATCCGGGAGTTTAGGATGGAAAACCTCGACGTACGCGTTCAATGTGGCCAACGGAGTTTTGACTCGACGCCGCTTCAACAACCAAGGCGTGAACTCAGCTCGAATCTGCCGGTTGACTTGGGTGAAGCCCCAATATGAACTTGGGAAGTTCGAGCAGGCCGTGCCTTTGCGCTTTGATCGACAGCAACGGAAACCGCGTGGGAAGTGGCGAACGTGTCGAATTGCATAGTTCTCATGCAACAAGCACCACTCATAGATGCGATTGCGGAGTTCTCCGGGAAGGCTGTACCATAGAGACTTCATTCCACGTGGTTGCGCCGGTTAGGAGACTAGGGTCCAGGTGTTGCTTCTTCAAAGAAGGCCCTGCTGTTGTGGTTTCTCGACAGTCCCGGGTCTTTCGGCGCTGGATTTGCTGGATCAGTGCTGGAATTCCTTATAAAATGGAATAAGAGACCATGATTAAAACTCGCAAAAACCCTCTGATGGTCATATAGGAAGTTCTTCAGCAACGACATAGCGCCCAAACATGGTACGTGCTCGCGACCCTGCATCTCCATCGGTACCGATGGTTTTGAACCGCTTGCGACAATGCGCGCCTGCATTTCAGTCTCCAAAGGTGCAGCCAAATAATCGCTTGGGTCCATGAATGGCAGTTGACTCTGCGTACAAGCGCCGAAGCAGTCGTTCACAGGTGAGAGGAGCGCGCTGGTGTCAGCAACATGATAATCTACGAACTTGATCATCTGCGAACGGGGTGCAGGTGTGTTGCTGAAAGCACTTTGAGACCTAGAGAGCGAAACCGCGGAGAGGGAGAAGGCGATGTCGTCGCAGCTCGCGTCGTTAGCGTGGATGATGTCAAATGAATCGGCTCCTGCACCTTCAACCTCTCGACAGCATCAGCCATGAAATCAGCGCTAGGACACCAATAGCATGCAGCAAGCGACCCGCTTAATTACAAAGAATCGGCATCTTTCCTCTTTTGTATTGTCTGGGGAACGCTCATAGTACCTTCATAGTTCAGCTTGATTACTATTCACAAGCGGGTAGCGGCCTTTTGGTGAACTTGGCCAACCGAACCGAGGCAGAACCGCATTTACTGATCAAGGGCGACGAACGCCTCGAACTACGCACGCAATCGCATATCTTGTCGCACACGCAAGGATTCACCAGCGTCTCGGCCGTAAGAAGCACCGTTGAGGCGGAAAAGTTAGTGGGAGCATGCCACGGTTTGAGGATTCTTAATAATCACACTCTGCACGGGAAGATAAACATACTGAGAGAGTCCGACGTACATGCATCCTCCCTCACACTCCCCACAGCATCATGTCCTCAGATACTCAATTGAACGAGCCAGAGCTTGACAAAGGCGCCGACTCGCTGTCTACGTCCATGATAGACGCTGAGAAACAAACCCCTACCACACCATCACCCTCGGCACCCCCAGCCCTGGACTGGGACGGCCCCAATGACCCAGACAACCCACACAACTGGCCGCTCTGGCAACGAGTCTACCACGCCACCACGCCGGGTCTCTTTGGCTTCGCAGTGCAAGTGCCTCTCACGAACTCCCCGTCAATCCTTGTTAACCATCCACAGCACCTTTGGAACGTCAGTCTACTCGCCTGCCCTTGCGGACCTGATGGCGTCCTTCGACATATCCCGCACTGCCGCCATCGTAGGCCTAACAGTCTACACGCTCGGTCTAGCGTTCGGCCCAATCATGTCCGCGCCCCTGAGTGAGACGTACGGGCGGAAAATCGTCTACGTGCTCTCCTCGCCCGTATTCATGCTGTTCACGCTGGGGGCGGGGTTCAGCAATTCGTTTGCGAGTCTGGTCGTGTGTCGGTTTTTCGCAGGCTTGACGGGCAGTCCGGCGCTCGCGGTTGGTGCGGGGAGTAATGCGGATGTGTTCCCGCCGCATCAGAGGGCGAAGGTCACGGCGCTTTTTATGATGGCACCGTTTGCGGGGCCGTCGTTGGGGTAAGCTTTCTCGTGCCGCTGTGGAGTGGAAAGAACGGGGTGCTGACGAGATATAGACCGGTGGTTGGCGGGTTTGCCGCGCAGCATATGGGGTGGCGATGGACGCAGTGGTGTATGATCTTTGTTACACTGGCGGTTTATGTTGCAGCACTCCCGATGAAGGAGACGTACAAGCCTATCATTCTAAAGAGGCGGGCGAAGAAACTTGGGCTAGATACCAAGCCCTCAGGTGGGCCTGGGACAGCCACGATGAAGCGTGCTGTTATGATAGGCTTGTTCCGGCCGATGCATATGCTGGTGACAGAGGTAAGCATCTGTATCACTCATTTCAAAGGGTAGGCTGACGTCGAATAGCCTGTAGTTTTCTTCCTCTCCTTGTACACCGCCTTTGCCTTCGGTGTACTCTTTCTCTGCTTCGCCGCCTTTCCTTACATCTTCACGCGCCCGCCCTACTCCTTCAGCACCTCGGACTCGGGACTCACTTTCCTTGCTATTGGCCTCGGCGTGCTCTTTGGTGGCATCACCGGCGTGCTGGTTGACCATTTCATGTACCAGAATCAGCACCGCGCGGCGCTTGCGCGAGGAGAGACGCACGCTGCGCCCGAGCACCGGCTGTACAATGCCATGATGGGGAGTGGAGGAATTCTCGTGGGGTTGTTTTGGGTCGGGTGGAGTGCAGAAAAGGGCGCGCACTGGGCTGTCGTGTTGGCAGGAAGTGTACCGTTCGCATGGGGAAACTTGTGCTTGTTTGTAAGTGCGAAGGGAGTCTGTTCGTTTGGGAGTGACTGCTAATCTATCTTTCAGACAAGCGCGGCGCTGTACATGACTGATGTTTATGGACCTTTGAATGGGGCTTCGGCGATTGCGGCGAATGGTATTTTCCGGTACACATTGGGAGCTGTGTTCCCCCTGTTCACGGTACAGAGTGAGTACTTGCACTTGGGCCTGTTGCCAACAATTTTGCTGATTCGGGATCAGTGTACTCTGCCCTTGGTGTGGGATGGGCGACATCCCTTCTTGGCTTCCTGTCGGTTCTGATGCTGCCTATCCCGTGGGTATTCTTCAAATGGGGGCCGACGATCCGAGCGAGGAGCAGCTATCCCGTTGTTATGTAGTTGGTATCGTCTTGGCCCGCGATCTCTGGCTGGTAAAAGTGCCGCAATGGTTTGCCGAACTTGCACGCAACGAAGATTGTGTTGCTGTGTAAAACATATAATTTAGACATGTCATGACTGAGCTCGGCTGTGACCATTAATGCAAGCAATCTTTTCCTTTATCATGTTTCGTAAACACGGTATTTGGTAAGTCTGGGACATTGAATCCAGATTATGTGTACAACTGAGACGGTTCCTGTGGCGATTGACTGCGGATTACAAGAAATACAGTCCTGATATTCAGTCATGTTTGGGTTTGTGAAGCGTAAATGCGATATAAGTGTTGGCGTGGTTATTCATGGAGTTGTATATATTCCATTGAGGTAAGTCGATACATAAGACTGCACATCGATTCGTGTAGGAGGAAAGCCGGGAGTGGCCTGTGTGGTCGTGGACAGCTCTTGTGTCGACATCTGTAAAAATGGCGATGGAGCAGCGACCATGCGGGGCGTGATTGGCCAGAAGCCGGCCAGCCCCATCAGGCATAGCGTCGGCGATACAGGGCAGCTTTTGCCGTCTCCACAACTTTTTTCTAGTTCGGCTGCTCGAAAAGTTCGCGGTCGCGACAGTCTGCGTGCTGCATTCACACCCGCATAACCACCATGGGCGCCCAGGAAATCGAAGCCAAGAAGCGCAAGCGCAAGCACAGCAGCAAGAAGACCGACGAGGCTGCGGCCCCGAAGAGACACAGCAATGGCGTAGACAAGGCCGACAAGCCCCGCAAGAAGGCAAAGAAGGAGCACACGCCCGAGGTTGAGGCTGAGGTCGAGGAGGCCGTCGCAGAGGGCTCTGAAGAGGAGGATGAGGAGGAGGAGGAAGTCGAGGGCGACAGCGCCGAGGCGCAGCTCAACGCAGAGCTGAAGCAGGTTGCAAAGGCGGCAAAGAAGAGCAAGGCAGACGCCGAGGAGTCTGGCGACGAGCAGGAGGAGAGTGCAAATCCGAACGACCTGCCGCTGGGCACCTCGATGCCGACCGTCGAGGATCCCAAGCTCTTCTCGGAGCTCAAGCTCTCGGACCGCACCATGGAGGCCATCACGGCCATGGGCTTTGAGAGCATGACCGAGATCCAGCAGAAGACGATCCCGCCGCTGCTGAGGTAAGACAGGCCCAGGATAGTGCGAGGACACAATACTGACAACCGCCAGTGGAAAGGACGTGCTCGGCGCCGCAAAGACGGGCAGCGGAAAGACGCTCGCGTTCCTCATCCCCGCCATCGAGATGCTCTCGGCCATGCGCTTCAAGCCGCGCAACGGCACCGGCGTCATCGTTGTCTCGCCCACGCGCGAACTGGCGCTGCAGATCTTCGGCGTTGCCCGCGAGCTCATGGAGAAGCACTCGCAGACATTTGGCATTGTTATTGGCGGCGCCAACAGGAGGGCCGAGGCAGAGAAGCTCGTCAAGGGCGTGAACCTGCTGATTGCCACCCCCGGCCGTCTGCTCGACCACCTGCACAACACGCCCGGCTTCGTCTTCAAGAACCTGAAGAGCTTGATCATCGACGAGGCCGACCGCATTCTCGAGGTCGGGTTCGAGGACGAGATGCGCAGCATCATCAAGATCCTCCCCACGGACCGCCAGACGATGCTCTTCTCGGCGACGCAAACAACCAAAGTCGAGGACCTCGCGCGCATCTCGCTCAAGCCAGGGCCGCTGTACATCAACGTCGACTACCGCAAGGAGCACTCGACAGTCGAGGGTCTGGAGCAGGGGTACGTCATCTGCGACTCGGACACGCGGTTCAGGCTGCTCTTCAGCTTCCTCAAGAAGCACCAGAAGAAGAAGGTCATTGTCTTCTTCTCGTCGTGCAACTCGGTCAAGTTCTACGCGGAGCTGCTCAACTACATCGACCTGCCGGTGCTGGAGCTGCACGGCAAGCTCAAGCAGCAGGCGCGCACGAACCGCTTCTTCGAGTTCTGCAACGCGTCCAGCGGCACGCTGATCTGCACCGATGTCGCGGCGCGCGGCCTCGACATCCCCGAGGTCGACTGGGTCATCCAGTTCGACCCGCCAGACGACCCGCGCGACTACATCCACCGGGTGGGGCGCACAGCACGAGGGTCGCAGGGCAAGGGCCGCAGCCTGATGTTCCTGCTGCCGTCGGAGATTGGCTTCCTGAAGCTGCTGAAGGAGGCGCGCGTGCCGCTGGTCGAGTTTGAGCTGCCGGCCAACAAGATCCTGAGTGAGTTTTGTCCTCTTTCCGTTTATCTTTTCGGTCTTTATGTGATATTGTCCTTTCCCGTCCATGCCCACATTCCCTCTGCTTGGTATTTATATGGTATTGAGTTATGAGATTGTTGATTGCGACGAGCGACTAACGCGCGCGGCCAGACATCCAGTCGCAGCTCGAAGCGCTGATCACGAAGAACTACTACCTCAACAAATCGGCAAAGGACGGGTACAGGTCGTATCTGCAGGCGTACGCCTCGCACTCGCTGCGGTCCGTGTTTGACGTGCACAAACTGGACCTGGTCAAGGTGGCCAAGAGCTTTGGCTTCAGCACGCCGCCCCGGATCGACATCAGCCTGGGGGCGAGTCTGAGCAGGGACAAGAAGGTCGAGGGACGGAGGGCGTATGGCAGCCAGCCGCAGCAGGGGCGGCGGCCGATGAAGCCGGGGAAGAAGTTCTAGGTGTAGGGGGTGTGTTTTGACTGGGGGCGATGCATTGGCGGCGTTGCGGTGTTCAAAAGGGCATTCGTTGACAAGTTGTGCTGTTGCATGTTGAATGCCATTATGCTGTTTATGATGCGGTACTTGTGGTGCTTTGCTGGTGCTGAGTGTGATTATGAAGTGGTACTCTGCTGGTGCTGAGTGTGTCTATGAAGTGGTACTTGCTAGTAGAGTGTGTCTATGAAGTGCTACTTTGCTGGTGCTGAGTGTGTCTATAAAGTGGTACTTTGTTCATGCTGAGTGAGTGTGTTTGCGAGGAGGCTATTCTCTTCTCTGCTGTGTCCAGCCAACTATGCGAGGATTGCGGGCTCGTCTACCTAGCACCTGGAAGCCTGTCGACGAAGCTGCACCCGCTCGCCAGACCCACCTTCAGCCTTCAGCCTTCAGCCTCAAGCCACAAGCCTCGTCACGTCTCGAACGTCCCAAGCACAGAGGACATGTTTTCACGGCCAAGTACCGGTGTGACGGGGCTGGGTGCACTACACGTCCCTAGCTCGGATTTGGCTCGCACGGCGATGCAGCCAGCTGGCCGCAGCGCGGCGACGAGAAAACGACAGCGCAGCGCATCGAGTTTTCTCGCCAGTCAAGCCACGCTGCATCCTTCACGGGAGCAGGCACTGGAGCTCAGCGACGTCATTCGCGGCGGGCTCCTGAGGCCAGTAAGAATACGATACTATGGCACCGAGTGAGATGGGACGGTACGGGGGACGAGACGAGGTGAGATGTGATGTGGTGGTGATGCGCTGGCAAGCGCACACGAGGGCCGGGGGGTTGGGGCAGCGAATGGGGGCGGGCGCAGGGGGGTTTGTTTCGGCTTGGCTGTGGCTCGCCGGGCTGGCTCGCAGGTGCAAGGCAAGTGCGACGGGCGCGGTGAGTGGCTCGCTCTCGCTCCCCTCCCGCCGCTGGTCCAGCTCGCTTCGCCTCGGTCGCGCGCTCGCTCGGTCGGTGTTCCCGCGCCCGTCTCGTTACCAGGGCTACGCTGGGGGCGCGTCATGATGCGAGGACGCTCTTGCAGCGCGGCGAGCTGTGCGCGCGCTGGTGGGTTAGGGCTACCGTCTCGACCGAGGTGTAGATGCTCGCATGCTGTGTCTGCACGGCTGCAGGGCGCGGAGACTCGTCGCCAGCCGGGTCGCTGGTGGTGATGGCGTGCACTGGGGGCGATAAAGCTTCTCCCAGCCACACGGCGCTGCGGCGGGCGGGCGCCAACGAGAGGCAGCTAGTGCGTGCGTCGGTGCAAGGGACAGTGGCCACGAGGGCCGGCGGGTGGTGTGGAGGGGCTGGGAGGGCCAACGCTGGCCGCTCGCTCGCTCGCGGGCAGCGCTCCAGCGCTCTTGTGCGCAGCGCCGTGCCGCGCTGCACCCAGACACCCTTTCTCTGCGCCGCGTGCGACGAGCAGCGACGGTCTGCGAGCCCGTCTGAAGCGAGCGTTTGCAAGACTCCCGGGCGCGCTTCGTTGGTTGGTGAGTAGCGCGCGAGGCAGCTGCTGGCTAGCGCCGCGCAGAGCCCCAGCCCCAGCAGCCTTGGTCGTCTCCACCAGCGCCCGACCGGACGTGGACCTGCGAGCGAGCGCAGTCGTCGTCGAAGCCACGACCGCGACGGCCAGTGTCGACGCTCATTCCCACGGCGTGTGGTGCTGGTAAGCGGGCGTGCAACCGCGCTGTCGCTCGCGCTCTCTGGGCGCAACTCGCGGCGGCGCATCCAGCAAGCAATGCTAACAGCCTCCAGCTCGACACGGCTCCCCCAGGCCGCCTCCAGTCGCACACGCAGTCGCCCTGCCGCCCGCACTCGCAGTCGCTCTGCCGCCCACACACGCAGTCGCTCTGCCGCCCACACACGCAGTCGCTCTGCCGCCCACACACGCAGTCGCTCCGCCGCTCGCTGACCCACGCCCATCCCCCTGGCCGCCGTCTGCCCGCCGTCGCTGCGCACATCACCGCGCACATCACCGCGCCCTCACCGCGCCATCGCCGCGACGCTGCTCGCTGCCGCACAACCGCGACCGCGCCCGCGCCCGCTTCTCCCCCTCGCAGCCCCCCCGCCACAGACCATGTCCGCGCCCGGCAGCCCCTCCGTCTTCTAGAATCCTGCAGGATTCGACAATGGGTTTTGACTCTCGACCACCGCTCCCGGCCCCGACAGAACCCTCGACTCTCAGCTCCGCAGACCACGACCAAGACACGACCCTCCGCGACGACGTCGACACGACCCTCTCCGCCCGCACCGACCGCACCTCGTACAGCATCCCCGAAGACGGCACCCCCATCACCATCAACACCACCAAGCCCTCGCTGCACAAGAAGTACCCGAGCCAGACGAGCCTGCTGATCGAGTACTTCGAGGCCGGCAAGGACACCGGCAAGACCCGCGCCCGCCCCAGCGTGCGAGTCCGCGTCACCCCGAGCGCGCGCAAGAAGAACCGCCACGGCATCGACCAGGTCCACCTGACCCAGACCACCAGGAACAGCGCCACGCCCGCCTACACCCGCCGCATCTCGCTGCAGCCGAAGCCGCGCCACGAGCCCCACGACGCCCACTCGGACGCCTCGACCGTGTCCTCGCTGCCGCCCGTCGACATCGAGGTCCTCAACCACGCCAGCGACCTCTCCAGCGACCGCCACTTCATCCCCATGACCTCGGACATCTCCTCCATGCCCGCCGACAGCATGCTCGACAGCACCCCGCACATCATGGCCCCCGAGCCCCGCACGAGCAGGAGCCTCGAGCGCGACACGGTGCTCACCGACTCCAATGTCGCCGACTCGCCCGAGCTGCTCAAGGCGCCCAAGCACCACCGGAGCAGAAGCATGAGCAAGGACCGCATCACCCAGCGTGTCATGGAGAAGCTGCAGCAGCAGCAGCAGCAGCAGCAACAACAACAGCAGCAGCAGCAGCAACAAACCCAACAGCACGCCGACACATCGTCCAGCAGGACAAGAAAGTCTGACAAGGCTGGCAGGGATGACCTGACCTCGCCCCGCAAGTCGTCCAGACGACACAGCAAGGATCACCGCGGGGAGGAGATTAGCACCATCAGCGGGACAGACTCCAGCCTGCTTTCCTCCAATGCCGACCGCAAATCTGGCGTCCCGTCGGTGCGCTCGGGCGTCTCCACCACCTCGTCCATCAACAACCCCAAGCTGCTGGCGACGGTCGAGGACGCCATCAGGCGGCTCATCCTGCCAGAGTTGAACGCCCTCAAAGAGGAGAACCGCACTTCCAAAAACAGAGACAAGTTCGAGCGCATGTCTCGCGATAGCGGCGCCACATTCGAGACTGTCGAAACCACCACCTCGCGCGATCCCTCCACGTCACGGCGGCGAGTCTCCAAGTCATCGAGCGTGCCCAACATCCACGGCAGCAAGCCCAAGGTAGCACTCAGCCGTGATGGCGAACAGTCTGCCGATATCTCGGCTACTTCAACACGCAAAGAGCGTAGGTCCAGTCGCGGCTCTACGTCTGACCGTAGTTTCGCAGAGTCAACATCCAAGACGGCGACGCGGCAAGACTCACACAAGAGGCGGAGCGGACGCGCCGCCCGAGAGGCCGAGATTGCTGCTCTTGCTGGGTCTGGTCTCACTGCGGCGGCGTTGAGGAAGCACACGTCTCGCGAAGAAGAAGCAGAAGAGCGCAAACACAAGAAGAAGCACTCGTCAAAAAGCAGTCGAAGCCGCTCTGCGAGCATAGCAGAGAGCGTGGAGCAGGACGACTTTGTCAAGGACGTCCCGCCTATGCCGTTCATCCAGAGCGAGCTCCAGGGCTCGGAGCTTACTCGTGACTCCATCTTGTCCGCCGAGACTGAGACAAAGAATCGTTCGAGATCGACCTCCAAGTCGTCCAACACCACTGGCGCAGAGACACCGCTGCGAGAAGTGCCTCGTGGGTATCCTTCACCAGCACCACACACACCAACAAGAACCACGCCCAACACACTGCAGCGGAACATGGGCACTGCACACGGCAACCAGTCGATCGAGGATGTTCGAATCATGTCTCCCATGAGTGATAGGAGCTACGGTTCGCGGTCGAGAGCCGTTGGCCCAGCCAGCCTTGAAGCTGCAGCTGCCGCCAAAGCTCGTGCCATTGAGCGCTCGGAAACACAGGCCTCACACTACGAGATCATCGGCACCACCCCGACACGAGGTCTCAGTCCCATCCAGAGCGAGGCTAGCTATCGCGAGGATGTGCACACCGCCGAATCGCCCCGAAATCTACGAACCGTCCACAGCAGCGCGTCAGTATCTTCGCTAGGAAGGCACATCGAGCGCCAGCCGTCAAATCTGTCGATTGGAACGCTAGAGTCGACTGCCAGCACCAAAGCAGCTCGCACCCGCAAGCGACCGCAGGGTGTCAACCTCGAGAGCGTAAGGTCGGCCATGGGCTCTCCACAGACACCAAAGACACCACGAGATGCCGAGCTGTTCTTCGAGCAGAACCACGAACAGAACGAGATGTATCGACGCGAGTTGGAGGAGAACTCGCAGCTCTCCGAGAACTTCCCCATCAACTACAATCGCCTGACCAACTACACCGACGACAGCGAGGGCGTGCAGTATCTGGACCATGAACAGAAGATTGATCCCATTCGGCAAGATATACGGAAGGTCGGTGCCAGCCCTGAATACGTCCACACACCACTTGCAGTCGAGTCGGCTGTTGCTTCGCTGCATGAGCCGTCGACGGTCAGCGTTCGCTCTTCCACAGTCTCAAGCCCACTGAGGGAGCCCATGTCGAGCCCCATCAAGAAGAGCCGTTTGTCTCAGGTCAGCCCTGCGCCCAGTGAGGAACACATTCTGCACATTGAGGAGCACGAGATCCCCAGTGGAGAACGATGGGGTGCGTTGCGCGACAAGGCCGAGGCTATGGCTCACCCAGCGCACCCGCCGGACAACTCGCCCAGGCAGAGCATTGCGCAGTCACTTGACGACCAGCCTCAGATGCATCACAGCGCCTTCCCTGTTCAAGACCACATGATGCCTGAGATTGGGTACGGGCTTGATAACGAGTCTGACATCTCGACAAACCCGTCCATCATTCAGGGACCCCTGAACGGAGGCGACGGATACTACGACCGCGGAGATGATATCATGTACCGTCAAGACGAACGGGAGCACGCCTCCACACGCCAGTCCAGCAAGAACTCGTTCAACAAGAGTGCTGCGCTTGGTGCTGGCGCAGGCGCCGCAGCTGTAGCCGCCGCCGCGGCTCATCACCTGCACAGCCACAGTCCTCCAATCGACCAACAGCACCAGGCCACCGTAGAAGACGACTACGAGTCCTACACAGGCGAGTCGTTCCTTGGTCAAGACGAGCAGCCCGGCTACGCGCAGAGCAACCGCACACCTCTCTCCGGTACGACTGGCTGGAGGGACGAAGGCTACCAATCAGCTAACCAACGTGAAGGCTACACGCCTCAGAATCGCAATCACTCAAAGGTCTTTGACGACGAGTTTGCCGATGACTACGATGACACCCCGCTTGGCGGTGAGGACGTGTTTGCGTCCAATGCCAATCACGGCCGCCATTTCAGTGGCAACTCCCACGGCATGGCTTCTCCGCTCTACGACGCTGCGACTGGCAAGGGCATCGACCGCATCCAATCCAAGGACATTGTTGCCCTCATGGATCACCTCACCGTGCGGGATGCGCAGCGAAACGCGAGGGATACCGAAATTCTCGTCACGCTTGTGCGGTCCGCCGCCGAGATGCGCAACCAGCTTGACGAGTTGAAGGGCTTCATCAAGGTGCAGGACAACATGATTATGAACACGACCGAGAAGAGGGTCGACGTCGCCGAACAGCGCATTCTCGGAGGACCCCGACCACAGCCCCAGCCGTACGGGTCGCTGCGCGTGTCCCGATCTGCCTCTGACGACATGGACGCCGAGACGAAGAAGAAGAACGTATTCAAGCGCGCCTTGAAGGGCTTGAGCATGAAGGGCGACAGCGACATCAAGAACATCGAGGCCATGCTCATGCAATTGCTGGGAGATGTCGAAGGCCTGAAGCAGGTTCAGCAGCTGCAGCTGGAGCAGGGCAACCGCACGAATAGCCTGACGTCCTATGAGAATCTGAGAGCTAGCGGTGATCCTGGCTACGAGCCCGAGGGTCGTGCCAACACCGCCTCCTCGCCGAACCAGTCTGGTTATCTGTCCAACCCGGCATCATCGTCACGCCGCATCAATGACCTGCACTCTGGGTATGATGTCGTGCAGACGAACCGCATTAGCACAGTGCATGAAGATGACGAGGAGTATCTCGAGCGCGAGCCTCGCTTTGAAAACACCGAGCGCATGACAACGCCCACACAGGAAGCGTACCACAGCAGGAGCCTGTCGCAGGAGAAGGCCTCCCCCCAGGCAACGAGGAACAGCCAGGAAGACACGCCGAAGAAGAACAAGCACAAGTCCAACTCATCCTCCATCTTCGGCATCCCCAAGATCTCCCGCTGGTCAAAGACGACGTCGTCCACCGAACCCCGCAACAGCGTGGAGAAGCGCCCGTACTCATCCCACTCGCGCTCGAGCTCGCAAAAGAGCTTCGACTCGTACGACGACGAGTACTCTCAGAATGGTGACAATCGCCCGCGCACCAGCGATGACCGCTCATATCGTTCAAGAGACGACCGGTCGATGCGCTCGCGTGACGACCGCTCCGTGCGCTCGCCTTCGCCGCTGATTCCGGAGGATGCTGAGTACGAGCTCGAGGACCCCAAGTACCACGCCCACCGCAACAGCCTCAACCTGCAGCACCCGCAGCCTCGAGCTGGACCGACTGGCCGCCACCAGAACAACCTCGAGACGCAGGCGCAGATCTACGTCCCCGACAATGTCAGCGGCGTGAGCGGCGTCAGCGGCAGCGGCATCGCCTCGCCCGACTACGACCAGTGGGGCAGCATGCCCAGCCTCGCACGCAACAGGATGAGCGCCGGCACCGCCAACTACCAACCAGGCAACCTGTCCCCCATCTCGAGCGACGGCGGCTACTCGGGCCACTCGGCCAGCGAGCAGACGGGCCGCATCGCGCAGTCGCAGAAGCTCGTCGACGACGGCCCGCTCATCCCGCCCAACACGGGCGTGCTCGCCGGCTACGGCCAGGCAAGGCAGATGTACAGCAGCCCCAACGAGTTCGGCTCGCAGGGCGTCCTGACGCCGCTCGCCCCCATCGCAGAGGTGCGGTACAGTCTTGAGACCGACCGGGGGAACTACCGGGTACGTTGATTCAAACCACACGGGCCGACCTGAGCTCAGCTAACACCTCCTAGGGCTCACCCACCCCGTCCCCCCGCCCCAGCAGCGCCCACCTGCGCTCCCAGTCCTCCCCCCAGCGCAAAATCACCGGGCCCCGCCCTATGGGTCCGCGCTCGCCTGCGCCCGCCGTCGCAGCCAGCCCGCTGCGCCAGTCTCAGCAGCAGTCTCAGCAGCAGTCTCAGGACAGCTACCAAAATGAGCTCAGCCGAGACGACACGGTCATCCGCCGCAGACCGGTCAGCTATGCGGACACGGAGAGTCTGCTGAGCTACCGCACGAGTATCGACGGGAGCGATGACGGCAGGAGCGAGACTTTCTAGATGGCGAGAGGAGTGGGGTTGGATAGTGGGTTTACATATGCGAAGGGAGGGAGCTGGATGTCGCTGTGGATGTGGATGTAGATGTGGATCAAAGTACGCAAAGCACAAAACACTTCTAGCTTGACGGTATTCTGGTATTATATTTGGATCCCAAATCGCTCCGTCCCCATGGGAAAGGAAGGGAAGGAAGGGGAGGGAAGGGCGTTATATATCATGTCACGACTTGGATTCTGCGCGAGGGGACCGGACGGACTGGACTGGACTGGACTGGACTGGACCGGGCTGGAGTGAAGTGGACCTGCACGGTGCGAAGGAGACAAAAGCGAGGACAGCAGTGGAAAAGGGGACCCCGAAGGAACAAAGGGGAAGGAAAGCCCGGATCCCGCGGAGGATCCAAGGAACAACGCATTAGTTCTTCAGCATCGGTGTCCAGGCGCAGCAGCGCAGGTATACTTATACTTTACACTTTACGCTTTACATTTTACGCTTTACGCTTTACACTTTACGCTTTACGCTTTACACCTTTCGCTTTGTACCTAGTCTCGCGACCCATGCGCTTTCGTTGGCGTCGCGGAGTGATACCTATACAGCACTTACAGTACTGCACAGTACAGTGCAGTGCAGACAGAGCAGCCAAATTAGTCCCGTGCTCGCGTGGCTGGTCGTTGCTTGACAGTGTTGTTTTGCTGTGATGGCGTTGTTTCTTCGTGGGGATATATCCTGTCATCTCTCTATCTTCGACCCCCTGCGCAGCTTACTGACGGCTCCATCACGCCCTTATCTCATCTCGACAGAACGCGATCCTTACAATGCAAGAGCGTGAGAGTACTGTCCCGCCTGCATTCTTGCTCGGCTGAGCATTCTCCGTCGATCGAGACGATCGTTTCATCGTCGGTGCGACTGGTCAGGCTGAACCAGTGATTTGTTCAAAGTCGATGTGACGGGTGATAAGTCGTCCAGAGCAGCGCTGAACACAGCATTACGTCTGTAAGAGAGAATGAGGAGTCGTTTGGAGTCCTGACGAACCTCCTCCCTGGCCAGCCAAGTGAAGAGATACGGTACCACGGGATCGTCAGAACTTTCACATATGTGGATGTCCCCAGAAAGAAGAATTGATGCAATTCATACTGAGCGCTTGATGCCGGCATATGCATAGACTGCGAGCACGATGCTCGGTGATAGATGCACGTCTGAGCGAAAGCATCCACCGACACATCACACTACACAATCTTCACCTCCTGCACGGGTAGCCTTGCAATGTAAGCTTCCACCCTGCGCCTCTTCTCGCTTGGCTTCATTTCCTTGTACTCAACGTCATCTCTGTGTTTGCATTTGCAGATCCCCACACGCTCGAACCCGGTCCCAGGTCGCCGCCTCAGAATAAGACCCCAGCAGATGTCCGTGGATGGAGCCGCGCCAAAGCCGATGAGCAAGAAATAAAACGTGTCTGGACGATCTGGTACACTCGGTTCAGCCAGAAAATCAAAGTCCGCGACGTGACCGACAACGTCAACACCCGGCGGCAGAGCTGCTTCTGTATTTATGAGCGGGACAGGGACGGGCTTAGAATGGTTTGAAAGGCCTTCTGGCGAAGAAGCATCAGGAAACCAGGCTTCAATAAGGGGCCCCATCAGTATCATGCTGGCTTCACTGTAGCTTCCCAAATGCGGCGGTCCTTTGGGCGAGAAAAGCACATCCACGATTTTGGCGACGGCCGCACCGTCCATGCTGGTAAATATCACGGACCCTGCGGTTGAAGCCCAAGACCAAGATGGGCAATGACGGTGTGGACGCGCTCCCGGGAGTTTGATATTCCATGTATCCGAGCGAATCTGCCATAGCACATCATGCAAGAGAGTGCTTTTCCACATCCCGGCCATGTATGTGTCAGTCTGGCGGATCTTCAGTTCTTCCTCAACAACGGCTGCGATGGCGGGGAGTCTGTCTTGTTCAAATGACAGCTTCAAAACTGAGTACTCAGCTACCGTCGCCTGCCAGGCAATTGCTCGCGAGGTGAGTTTATCAGCATGGGCCGTTTGCGTTCTGCCTTGGATTCCTTGTTTCTCTATGATGGCACCATCTTCACCCATAATGTGGTTGCCGCACTCCCACACAAGCTGTGTCCGTGTGAAGTGCACCATACGGGGCGACATCTGTCTCTCTTGATACACCCAAGCTCGTTGCAGTAAGGGATAGTCTGTGACAACGACAAAGGGTCGATAGTCCGTCAGAGGACCATCAGGCCACCTCCACTCGCGGACCACCAACCCCGGCGTGAATCGAAGAGCCTTCACAACAGTGCAGTCAGGGGCGCGTCGGAAACAACCTTCACTACTGTTCTGGGATGCGGTTGCAGCGAGTGTGATGTATGCATGTCGATATATATTTGCCATGGCGGCGGCAGTCTGACTCCAGTCCTCGACATCATCCTGTACAATACCTTTGTCGTGTTAGCAAGGCGAGCGAGATAGATACAACATAACCTACATAGTGCGTCAATCCACAAATATCGAATTCCCAGTCTCAAGCAAGTTTGCACGGCTTCTTGAAATGTCTTTGGCAACTCCTGCATTGCGAACCCGCGGCAAAAGTGAAGTTTGTTGCCTTTGACTAGTTTGTGCTGGAGACCTTCATCTCCCCAGCAGTGACTCAAACAGGCATATCTGAGATCGCCAAACAAGCTTTCTCTTAGGAAAAGGCGACTGCTCGTGACCTCGATTATTCTTTCAGGTGTGTAGCGTACCTCAGTATCGACGCAACTATGGTCACGGTCACAGGTACTGAGCCAAGACTTAAGCGTGTGGACAGAATCAACAGATGAGGTATCGCCATTCAACTGTCGAACACAATTCACTCCTCCTATCCACTTTGGTATGGTGTTGATAAACCCGGGCTTTGGATCATCGGTGAGGGCGAATGAACCCTGACTACGGCATACTGTTAGTTTCCAAAAACGAGACTTGGAGATCACCTCGATAACAATGCTGTCTGCCTTCCCGCAGCGCCTATCCACAAGCACGTTGATCGGTGTTTTTTCGCCAAATGGTTCCGACTGTGTGGCTTCGTTCCATGTCTCGAATGCATCTAGCCACACAGCGCAGCAGCCGCGTTGCGCAGCTTTTCCTCGGCGTAGTGTGCCCAGATCGACATAATCCCTCGTTGCATGCCATTTGCAATAAGAACACACAGGAAGATGTTCCATGTCAGATCCAGATATTGTCGACTCGCCCGAAGCTGAATCTTTGGACAGCGTAGACATGATGGATCTGATTGCGGTGCCTTGCCAATCACTGAACTTCAAACCGCGTACTGATTGGTCTCGCAAGACGTGTGTGGAATACGTCTAATGTTGATTTGTATGGGTTTTGCCACCTGCGGTTGGAAGTGTGTTGGATGCTCAGGCTGAGAACGGGACCACCTGCGGGAGGCCGCCAAGAACGGGGCGCCTGATTTTGGCGATTGTCTGCTCTTGTGTGCTCCTGAGGAAGGGAAGCGGCGACTCAACAGAGAAGGTATGAGATTGGTGTTTGGAAGAGTCAAGGGGTAGAGTTCGGGAGCAAAGGAAGTGCGCATACTAGCGCAGAAGTGGGCGCATAGGATGGATGGAAGAAGGGAAGGACAGGGTTGTGTATGGAGGGAGTCAGCAAGGTTAGATTCGGCAAATGCAGCCTTGACAAAGGTAAGTGGAAGATGTTGGAACACTTGCCACTTGCATTCAGCCTATATTGTACACTATAAGTATGATCCACGCAAGCGCTCGATGGAGAAGTGGTCAGTCTGTGTATTACTCTACGACTGTAGCAGTCGACGCACTAAACGACGTGCAGCTTCAGTAGTAAGTTCTAGAATGCTACGTCTCGAGGGGCGGGGGCACCTGACCCGGCTGCGCATCTCTCTGCATCCTGAATACATCCTCCACGCGCGGTAGGTTGTAAAGCATCGTCATTGGATCGTCACCCTGCTTGTGCAACTTGATCATCGCGTTCAGGACAACCTGTGTATAACGCCTCCATTTTGGCGGTACGCTGAAGATGAAAGCCACCACAAGCTGTTGAGCATGCCGAATGTAGTCGCGTTGTCCCGCAATTGTTGGTGGTCCTCCCAGCATAGTGGCCTCGATGCAAGTCCACAACTGCGGTAGGCGAGAGTGCGTGTATGCTGGAAGCTGAGACATATCATGAATGGCGTATTCGTGGTCGGTAAAGATATCTTCTTGGAACATGGAGGACAAAAGACCGCTAAACTGTAGGAGCGCGTGCTGCTGCTGTGACGTCTGTGACTGAAGAGTTGCATCGTATTCCTTCGATTCAGGCTCAGCCCGCATCTTGATCTCCCTCCTCGAAGCCTCACGGGCCTGATGCTCCTGGCGCTTGACAGTCGCCACGTTGGATATGCTCCTGATGTAACTCATTGCTTTCACCTTTTGTGCAGGAATGGCGTCGCTGTTTACGACAGCCCACGCCTGCGTGATCCGCGAGTCGGTGTACAAGCGCTCCATCGGCGGGATGTATGAGTACTGAAGGTCTGTTGTCAAGTCCTTGGGTCGCACCAACGTCGATGGTGCGCCTGTTGGAGGCAAGACACGTGGCGCCGGGCAGGGTGTTGACTGCATAGACTCCGTAGACGATTCCTGCTGCAGCAACGGCGTAGATTGCAGGTTGGGCGTGCTATACGGGCGTGTCTGAGTTGCACTGTAGGTGAAAGGGTGCTGGGCAGGCGGGGGCAGACCAAACAGGCGCTGTCGAGGCAATGGCGATGGATCGTAGATTTGGGGGTGCAAACCTGGCTCATCTGCGACTTCAGGACGTTCATCGACACCGAAGACATAGTCGCTGAAGGCAGGGAAGAAGTCGCAGTCGCGCTGGAAGTCTTCCCACTCCGGATCGCGGAACGGCATGGCGAGATATAAAGATTCAACTCTGAGTCGCCACCGACGTGGTGGAGGCGAAAGAGCTGCACGGGAACGTGGGTTGTCAAATAAGGAAAGAGCAAACACTCAACCTAGCTCTTCCACCATCTTCACTCGCCATTGCGCGCCCCATTTCCTCATTGCGCCCAGTGCCATGTAGCCTGTTATAATACTCCATAGCCCCAGGATTGTCATGAGCCAGCCGTTGCCGATGGCCCTGAGTATAGGTTCTGCAACCATGGCGCCAGTGAAGGAGCAGATGTTTCGGAGGAAATTGTTCAGCGCAATTCCAGAAGCAGCACGCTTTGGCATGAACTCGGTGAGCATCGTGGAGACAAGCGAGAAGATCAGCATCGAGCCGACACCGAAGAAAACTGCAAAAGAGTCAGCATGAGGAAAGGGGAACGTGATGGATCACATACAATTCGCAATCATTGGGCAGATCCAAAGCACTCCCTCCTCGGCCGTCCAACCGTACCAGATCAGCGCGCCAGGCCACAGTATAGCCGCAATCCATGCATTCTCCTGCATGCGATCCTCTGGTCTGAGCACCAGCTTGCCCTTTTCGTCGTAACGGCCTGCCTTCTGCGCTTCGCGGTGCATGATGTTGTCAATCCAGCGACCGCCAAAGATACTAGCGAGAAGGTAGCCAGCACTGTTCGGAATGTACAGCAAACCGACTATGAGTGTGGAGTACCCATACGGCTGCGCTGAAAAGGTGGCCTGGACAGAGATGTTGAGGATGTACAGCGAACCGAATGTGATGCTGGCGTAATACACCGAGAGCAGAACAGGCGGATAGCGCAGCCAGGCAAGGATTGTGAGAGGTTGCACAAAGATCTGGTTGAGATGAGTGAGGACCGATTTTGTCTTTGCGACGGTGGATGCGCGTGTCGTCGTTCGAACCAGCTCCGGCCTCGCCTCCGACTTGACGATGAGCGGCTTTGCAAGTGTTTCCGGCAGCGCAAAGACAATAGCAACAACTGTCAGGACACCGTAGATGACCAGAAACCACTGTGTGCTTCGCCAACCGAGCCCTTGACCCAGCGCACCACCGATGATAGGAGCGAAGAGTGGTCCACAGAGCGGCCCAAGATAGAAGATACCCATCGCTCGACCTCGCTCACGTACCTCCCAGATATCTGCAATCGTGCCTGCGCCTACCGCTTGCACAGACGCCGCCGCACCACCCGAGAAGACGCGCATGACGATGAGCATGGCGATGTTTGTAGCGACGGCAGACAATACACCAAACACAACGAACAGGATGAAGCTAGTGATGTAAATCGTCCGCCTCCCAAGCCGCTCACTGAAACTCGACCACCATAGTGGAAAGATCGCCATACTCAGCATGTACACTGCAACGCTCATGTTGGTGATTTCAGGATCCGCATCGAACGCCTTGGCGATATCCTGCAGCACAGGCATGACAATCGCGCTACCCATAGGCCCAGCCATGGCGCAGAACGCGATGATGGAAGTCAAGAGCCATTTCGTCTTCCGCGAGTAGTGGTAGGGATTTTCGACCTCGGGGATGAGCGCGAATCGCGCAAGCAGACCACGGCGCTCTGCACGCGACACAATAACAGCCTCTGGGGTAACGGATGTGGTCCGACTCAGCGTGGCAGGGCGTGCATTTTTCTCATCCTGATGCACAGTTGGGGCTGTCGAGGCGTGCGAGTGTATCGACTCGGAGTCGTCGGAGCTTTCGTATATGGATCCATTCATTCCGATATCCGACTCCTTCTCTTCTTCGTTATGACGACCAATGTGCGTGGTGGGCTGTTCGGGCGCATAGCCATCCTCCATCGCCCGTTCAGGCGAGGCTCTTGACGCTGCCATGCTTCATCCAGAGGAGATGTCGCAGGGTGAGAAAGACTGGCACGCGCATATATCACGCACGTTTTTCCGCGCCAGTTGTTCGTTATCCGGCGCTCGCTGTGCAAGTACGAGATGCCTCGGTGGTTCGGTTGTTAAACTTCTCACAGATGCCGATCCCAACGAAGCTTGTTTCCGAGGCGAGCGGTCCGTCCTTTTGGGTGCAAGATGGATTGAATGACTGGATGGAAAAAGAACTTGATCAGTCTGCAAATGCCATCCTGGACACGCGTACCGCCCACTAACGAAACGAACACTGTTTGGTCCCGCGGTCTGAAGCGTGCCCAGCAGCTGAGGTGGTTGCGGAAGCAGCACCGCTCCACATGGAAGTTATTCCCGGCACTAGGATCCGCAGCGGAAGCATGCATGCTAGGGCATGTTGAAGTGGTCTCGAGATGGTCCCAGATGGATGTAGAGATCGATAATAGACGTTCATCAATTGACAGAAGAACCATCGGCTGTGTGACATTGCGCCATGTCAGCATGCAGGCAAATAGCAGGCCAACGACGATATAAAGCAATAAAACTTGGGTCTACGCGTTCCATGTGTGAATGCTGTGCTAGCAACATATAGAAACACACGAAAGCTACCTACAGCATCATGATCATCACATTCAGAGCTGAGTGTGGAATACTGACGCTGCAGCAGAAGCCAATGTACACCTGAGAACACATCCCAGACGCCGAGGACTCGCTAAAACAAATGCGGACCGACGGATCTGACTTCACAGCAAAGCCAAAGGATAGGCTCACAAAAGACCATTTTCTTGCATCACAACCGCACTGAACGTAAGATGGCACGGCAATTGAGCAACATCGGCGCGGTGGACAACATCTCTAAACACCGCCCAAACACCGAACCATGATGTGACGCGGGGTATTTGTCCCACCCCATCCCCACGCCAACACCACACCAAAACCAAGCTCTGCTCTTCCACCACTCTCACGCCAGCCCAGCCATTGACACCTGGTACCGCCGCTCCACCATCCGCACCGACCTTGTCTGCACCGACCTTATCTGCACCGACCTTGTCTGCACCGACCTTATCTGCACCGACCTTGTCCGCACCACAACCGTCTCAAACCACCCACAATGGCGACGCAGAACCAAGACCGGCTGCGCGACCACTTCGCGTCGCTCGACACCTCCTCGGCGTCGCAAGGCTCCGGCTGGAACTCCCTCTGGGAAGCCTCCACTTTCCTGCCCTGGGACCGCGGACTCCCGAACCCCGCGCTGGTCGACCTGCTCGCCTCGCCCGCCTCGCCGCCCGTCTCCACCACGCAGAACCCCACGCCGGGCGCCCCGGCTGCCGACGCTCCTGCGCCGGTGGTCGACTTACCGCCGTCCGTCGCGGCGGGGAGGAGGAAGAAGGCCCTCGTCCCTGGGTGCGGCACCGGGTATGACGTCCGGCTTCTCGCGGCGTATGGGTGGGACGCCGTGGGGTTGGAGGTGAGTCCGCATGCGGCCGAGGCAGCAAGGGCGTTCTTGAGCAGTGCCAGTGGGGAAGCCGTGTATAAGGTGCAAGACGGGGGGGCAGGGGAGGGCAGCGCGGTGTGTGTGGTAGGAGACTTCTTCGAGGACGGGTGGCTGGCGGATGCCGGCGTGGACAAGGAGGGTGCGTTCGATATCATCTACGACAACACGGTACGTCTGCGTCCCATTGGCAGCTCTAATCTGCATACGCATGCGGAATACAACGCTCACACCGCACAGTTCCTCTGCGCGCTTCCCCCGTCCCTCCGTCCGCAATGGGCCGCCCGCGTCTCCGCCCTCCTTGCCAAGGACGGCGTCCTCATCTGCCTCGAGTTCCCCACACACAAACCCGCTTCGTCGGGCGGGCCGCCGTGGTCGCTGCCGCCCACCGTGCACGCGGAGCTGCTCAAGCGGCCGGGCGAGGAAATTACGTACGACGAGGGGGGTGTGGTGGTGCAGACTCAACGCGGGGAGGGCAGGGGAGCGCTGAGAAGGGTGGCGCACTGGACGCCAGCGAGGACGCACGAGGTGGGTGTTGTGAAGGGGGTGGTGAGGGATTGTGTGAGTGTGTGGCGGCACGCGTAAGCGGTTGTTGCAGTCGGTCGCTCGCACGCGCGCAGTCTTTCAGTTTAGAGCGTCCAATCCACGCAGTGTGCTTCGCTGTCCCGCTCCAAGCCAACTGGGCTGACTCATTCCGCCCTCCGTAAGCTGTTGTAATGCTCCCCCAACCCATGACTATGCCGATAGTACCCCAGCCACACCTCTTCCTTCTCCTCGCCCGCAGCATCCCCCGCGGTGTCCTCAATCCTGTCCACCCGCCCGTCACTGTGCAGCACACAGATCCTCACCCCGTACCCCCTTGCCAACGCCAACAACTCCAAGTGCCCGCCCCACTCGCCCGTCTCCCGTATCTTGCGCACATGCTCCGGGAGCGGATCCTCCATAAACGCCTCGAAATCCCCTCCGTGTTGCTCGATCCATGTCGCGGCCGTTTCGCGCACGGTTCGATACGGCGCCGTGCCGTCAGCGAGCGTGATGGGGATGCGCGGCTGGAGCGACAGGTCGCGGGTGGAGAGCTGGTCTGCGATGGCGGCGTAGAGACAGTGGCCATCTGCTCGGATCTCGTGCAAGACGAGCTTCTTCGCGTTGAGCAGGGGCTCGAAGCGCTGTCTCTCCAGTTCGCGCGGGTTGGGCGCATTGCGCGCTTCTTGCTCTGCCTGCGCAATGGCGGCGTCCTGCTCTGCTTTGCGTCTTGCTAGACGCTCTTTGGCGCGGTTCTTCTTCTTGCCCGGTGCGCCTGCGCCTGCTTCACCAAACACTATGCTCGGCGCTGTGGGCGTGCAAGCTGTGCCGTTTATACTCAACCCCTCGATGCTAACGTCTACCGCTTCTTCGTCTGGTGCGTCTTCCGCTTCGCTCGCCACACCTTCGTCCTCCTTGTCCCCTCCCTCGCCTGTCAACTCCCGTGTCTCCTCCTCTTGTCTTTCTCTTAACTCGCGCTCCAGCCGCTCGCACTCATCGTTGACCCCCTTCCGGGTCTTCTTGCTCGCTTGCTTCTTTTTCTGTGTGATGCGCGACACGAGGTCGCGTTGTTCTTTGCGGTGGCGCTGCTGAAGCGCTTCGAGAGGCGTGGGCGTCGACGCGCTGGGAGAGGGCGCTGTGAGGTCGGCCATGGTGGTAAGGACTGTGGTTGTGGGCGTGGAAGCGTGAGTGGGTGTGACGTGGGGCGGGATGGAATTTGGGAGCTGGTTATCGATAAGCTTGGGGTGAATAGGCTGGTGTGATCCATGGCCGAGCACTGCTCTCCCATTTATTGAACTGAGAAACATTTCCTTTACCTACGAAGACGGTTAAACCTGTCGATCTGCGTACATGTGAAGGCCGTTCCTGCCTCCCAGTCAACGGCGCGCATTCACTCAGTCAATGCTTTGGCATTGCATGTCTCTGCTAGGGGTAACTTTAATCATTAAAGGTTATGACTATGCTAATCTCGCCGGTATGGGTATCTTTGTCTCTTCCTTCGTCTATGCAGTAATAAACCGTGTTATGCACTTATCAAACGCTCTTCCAGAACATAATCTCTCTTTCACAACACGACACCATCAACCATTAGACTACTTGTACAAGTCGTCGTTGGTCTCATTCTTCGCAGGCACAGGTTGTGTAGGCTGCGGCTGCGTCGTCGTCGTCGTCGCAGGAGCCTCAGCAGCAGGCGCTGGGGGAGCTGCTGGAGTGGACGCCGCACGTGTTTGCTCAGCAGGGGCCTCGCTCACATTCGCTGGGGGAGCAGGGACAGGCGCGGTCTGCTGCGATGGAACAGGCAGCTGGGTGTTCGGCGCCGACGTGGGAGGCTGGTACACCGGCTGAGGAGCCTGAGGCGGTGTTGCTGTGCCGGGGACAGGCGATGAGCCAACTACCACACCCTCCTTCGGCACATTCGCCGCGTAGTACTCACCCTGTTGGGGGTAGCCTTGTGGTGGCATAGGGTAACCCGGTGCACCGCCGTTGGGACCCTGCTGCCACCCGGGCGCGCCAGGCGGAGGAGGACCGTAGTAAAAGACCTGTCCAGCGGGTGCCTGGGCCATGGCCGGATGCAGGGGCTGGCCTTCAGGGACGATACCGACGGTCTGCTTGGAGAACTGGCCGAGGAGAGGAACAGGGTAGCGGCGCTTGAAGCCCCAGGACCAGTTCTTGAACTTCTGCCCCGCGGGCATCTCCTTCCACTTCTGCCTGAGCAACTCTTGGTCCTCCTTGCTACGCGCATCCTGCATGCGGGTGAAGCACAGGACCCACAGGGAGAGCAGGATCCAGCACACCGTGCCGCAGCGCATGGCAGACTTGCCCTTCATCAGGCGCGTGTACCAGAACCAGGACTCAAGGAAGCCGAGGAGGAAGATACCTGGAAGGACCGTGGCGATGATGATGATCCAGGTCTTCAGGCTGGTGCAGCCACCAAAGTAGCATGCCTGGTAGTCTGTCCAGTAATCGGTGTCGTCGGATCCAGAGCCACGGGACGAGCCGCCACCGCTGCCGCCCGAAGTGCGGGTGCTGCCAGTGGATGAGGCTGGGGGAGGAGTGCACGAGGAGATGTAGTAGTAGTAGTTTGAGTCCAGAGAGCTGGTGAATGGTGCTGAGCCATCCGGGAGGTACCAGGTGGCGTACTCGTAGACGTACGATCGGCCCTCGCTTGTGCTGACTTCTGTGGATGTGGGCTTGAGTTGGTCGGTGACAATGGATGGGATGTATGAAATCTCAGCCTGTGTGGCCACAGTAAAGACCGTAGGGCAGCTGGCGGGTGCCGTCATAGTGACAGGCATGTAGTACTCGGTAGTCGAGTATGTCGATTTCGTTGTCGGTGATGCTGTTGATGTTGTGTCGTAATAGTTGTAGTAGCTCTTCGAAACCAGGTCGGAGTCAGCAACCGCACCAGTAGGGTAGTACAGTTCGTGGATTTCGACATCATCAGCGTTTGACTTGTACATTGACGAGTATGTCGCTGTGATGGTGGGCGTTGCCGACGCCTTGATCGTCCGTGTGTATGTGTATTCGTATGTTGTAGTCTCGCCAGCGTAGGTGTAAGGGCTGACAGACACCCAGTCCATGTACCGCTGTGTCACTGTCCAGAACATGGACGACTTTGAGGAAGTAGTCCTCCTGGTGGCGAAGTAGTCATCCGTCAGTGAGTAGAAATTTGAATCGTCAGTTGTCTGTGCCTTCACAGTCGCAGTGCCCAACACAAGCGCCACAAGGGCGAACCTAAGAGCCATGATGATCAACCTTGATGTGAGGGTGAGATCAAACCGCGAGGCAAGTATCGTGAGATTCGTGACCATCAGACGCGAGGGTGTCAAAGTCATTTTAACCTCCCCAAGCTTCACGCGGTGCTACGATCGTGCCGCCTCTAAACAAAAAACCGTTGACCGGTCGCAGAGTCACATCTCCTTCTCCTTGGCGTGCTGCTGCTAGCCTTGCACAAACAGTCTGTCCATCGCCTGCGCGACCAATAGAGCAAGCAGCGCGCCGCCATTGTAGCACGATTCATCCAATCGCGTGCGCCGCAGGACCGTGCAAGGACCATGGGCGGACATCGTGAAGGTTGATAGGGGCCGTGCTGGGAAGTGTTGTCAGGGAAGCTGGTTCTGGAGGGCTACGCGAGGCTACCAAGCACCTGTTCCGGCGCGGTGGGCAGGGGTTAGCGGAATTAAAGGAGTATTTTAGGCCATGCGAGTCGTGTCGCTCAGGATTTCTGCAGGGGCTGCGGGACGCCTAAGCGGCTCAGGGAAATTTTACTGCAGGCTGCCCCTAATATAACTCCAGACCTATCCAGCCCAACAGCGATATGTATTGAGTGTGAGTCCGCTCGTAATGCCCTTCACCCAGTCATCGTCATCGTAATCAAGAGAGGAATCGGGGAGCGCTGCTGCACTGTAACACGACCCGGCGTGCGCGATACAGCTGTATCGCTGGTGACTGGGTTGTGGTCTGAGTCCGGTGACGAAGAAATTTGAGGCCGGATGTGGCGTTCGTTGAGGCTCGATTCGGCATCGCACCGTCACACACAAACACGCCGCGGCGAGGCGACCAGCCCTACCGCCAGGCATCGACGGCCTCATCTCGCGATCCGTTGTAGAGTCACTGCGGATAAATGCGAACAGAGGCGACCTGCTTGAAGAGGATGGTAGACCGTTGAGGCTGAGCTGCAGTGCTTGGCTGCGGGATGTCACTGCGAAGTAACAGGATCACATGCTTGAGGGAGAAAATGTCTTGTGATGATGATTGTGCCTCGCTGTAGTTGTGCAATTGCTTGTGAACCATTTTCGACATTAGACAGCGCAGTCAAAGCGCGCTGAAGTGCGATAGCAAGGCGCCAGAACCCAGCACATGCAGTCTACGTGGAGAATTCGATAATGCCAAAATCAGGCTGTGCCATGAAAACCTCCAACGCCAGTGTAATGCTTTTCAAAGTCATGCACATGATGGTGTCTACCCTCACACGAGTAGCCAACTCAAACAGCTCATAGCACACAGTAGCTTAGCGATGGATGACCGACCTCGCGATGCTGCTCCTTGTGTGCTTGTGGCAGCGGCTTGCTGTCCACTCTGACCCTTACTCGCACTCGGCGATATCGTCGTTACTGTGCCCTTCGTAGTAGTTGCTGGAAAAAGCGCTGTGCTCGTGCTTCGGCCGAAGCTGCCGTACACGAGCTCTGTCGCCCCTGGAGAGAGGATAATGGTCGTTCCGTCGACCGTGATCGTGCCGCCTGGGGTCAATGTCTGCCCGCCAATCATGAACGCCGTCTCAGATAATGCTGTATAAGTATGGCTTCCTATCGTTAGCACCGGTGGGTTTGTAACTATTGGCTGTGCTCGAGGTGATAGTGCAGTAGTGACTCCGTTGACTACGAGCGCTGTGGCACCTGCTGCAAGGAAGATCGTAGTTCCTGCAACTACGACACTGCCGCCAGGAGTGAGCAGTGCCGTGCCAATTTGATAGGTGGTCCCTGCTCCTGGAAGAGGCCTGAAGACACCATTGCCAATGGTTAGTGGCGGAGGCGTAACATGTGCCACAGCCACTCCAGCGGGCGTGGCAAGAGTCGTTGTTGACCCGTCAACCACAAGAAAAGATCCAGATGGCGCGAGAGACAATGTAGAGCCAGAGACTGTGATAGGTGTGCCGCCTGGTATTAGTGTCTGGCCTGATATCACGAAGATTGGACCTTCCCCACCTTGGCCGTGCTGGCTGCTCTCATCTTGTTGTTGTGGAGGCTTGGTCGGATCACCCTGATTGTTTCTCGAAGATCCATGCGTATTTTTGCTTGTGGTAAGGGCCGTGAATGTTGATCCACCCAAGACCAGCTCCGGTCGAAGGTTGACAACCTGTTCCGGGGCTGAGTTCAGCGGTGGTAGTACCTGTGTCGAGCTGCCTACTACTACAAAGGCAGCTGAGAGATCAAGGCTGACCGTCACCCCATCCATGATAGCAGTACCGCCCGGTATCAGAGTCTGCCCAGGCCCAAGGAAGAACTGTGTAGCAGCGTTCGGCACGAACGTCGAAGAGCCTATGGTCAAGACTGGCGGCGTGACCTCCAGTGGCTTTTGATTGACGACTTGTGGCAGATCCGAAGTCGTACCTCCAACAACGAGAGCCGTGGCTGAAGGCGCAAGTGAAACGGTAGTCCCGGGCCCAAGTGTGATGGCAGGTCCGCCAGGCTGGAGTGTTTGGCTGCCAACAACCACGGCTGACGATGGGCCAACTACAACTGGGATTGTTCCAAGGGTGCCAACCGTCTGCTGTTGGCCAGGTCTCTGAATTTGGGGCAGCGATAATGACGTGCCTCCCACTACAATAGCAGTAGCTGACGGCGCCAACGTGACGGGAGTTCCACCCACGGTTACGGCTGGTCCGCCAGGTCTTAGAGTTTGTGATCCTACGACAACAATAGAAGACGGGCCCACTACAACGGGAACTGTGCCGATAGTACCGACGGTATGTACTGGCGCAGGCTTAGTCGCTTTATTTGCGACAATGACAACGCCAGGTTCTGCTGGTGCTGCTGGAGTTCTCACCCCAGTAGCGCCCGGCTTTGCTGGTTCAGTCGTGAGTCCAGGAAAATTCCAGTCTGTCTTGATCTGCGGCAGCAAATTGCTCAATGTTGGGTCCACAAGCCCCTGAACAAAGTCATCATCCCAACCAAGCGCCGATGACTCCCAGTGAACGATACCGGGTTGAAACCATGCAAAGTGGGCGTAGTACATTTCAACAAAGACTATCACCGTAACAACAGCCTGCAGACTTCCAGCAACGCAAGATGTTTGGGGGATCTGCTCCATGAACCCATCTGGGATCGGTCCAGTGGCTGCAGCGTCATGCTCAATGCCCTTCTTCCAGTATGGCTGCAGGTAGACGGAGCCCAAGTGCACAGTCTCTGTGCTGTTCCCACGCTCGACCTCGTAAGCTGTGACATGAACAAAGGGGGTCGGCATTGTCTCTACAACAGTAGAGTTCGGAGCAACTGAGACCTCTAAGGTTGGCGAGGGCATGTCGTCAAACATGATGTCATACATCCAGACGTCGTTCTGAGGCATCTCATTACCAGTGGGTATGGGTGGAACAGCTGACCGGTAAGCGAGAGCCGTGCTCGCAGCAGTTGGTCTCTCAGTGTACGGAATACACTCATAGGCAGTCCAGTTCCACTCGGTGTACGTTGTCCATCCAGAGGTGCACAATACTTCAGTCTGCAGGGCGCTGGCGACATTGAAAGATGTCGTATGTGGTACAAAGGTGTAAGATCTTGAATGTGAGTAGTTGCCCCATTCTCTGGTGATGGTCGCGATTGGTAAAGAATAAGTCACAGGGAACCACCACTTGATTTCAGCGTCAGGGATGTGAACTGTGCATGTTGCGTTGTTGCTTGAAGAGTTATAGAGGGCTTCGTCGTAAGGATCAATCCATCCGGTCTCGACAGGCCGGGCAGCAGAATAACCAGTGGAATACGCTGTCTCAGCGGCAAGATAGTGGTGAGACTGAGGTCTTATCTGTGCAGCAGTCGCGGCTATTGATATTGAGGATTCAGCCTTTGATGTGCTGTTAGAGTATGGGGCGGCTTGATGGCTTGGTTAGTCGAATACGAGGCGGGTCGAGAGACGCAGGGCTTACCTGTGTGGTTCGCGCTAACGCGGCCCTGGAATCTGATGGCTGTCGATACGGGCACCAGACAGAGGGCCAGGAAGGAGAATCGCAGAACCATGCCTGTCGCAGTACGCAGCTCATCCGAACATGTTGCATGCAAGATGCGCGCTGCGGCGACAACGCTGGGTCAAATGAGCGGAAGGGGGCGATACAGCAGCGAAAGCGGGCCAACGTGTTTTAGATTCGACCGGTCCGTCTCTTCATGGAAGCTGTCAAGGATGGACATGGGTTATTGGCGAGACCCAAGCCACCAGCTAAGTGTTATTTTGCATTGACCCAACACCTTTCTCTTCAACAGGATTGAAGAAACAGCTCGCCATAAGGTACACTGTTCATGCGGAAGGGTCTCCTCTATGATGTGATTGACTTGCCCATGCTCGCCAACATCGAGTTCTATTGCTCTCCCTACCACGATGCTGGTCAAGCGAACGGACGCACACACCTGGTGCCATTGACAGCCTTGGCTCCGGGGTACAAGCCACTAACGAACCGGCTGTGCCTTTCCCGACATGGTTCACGGCTTGTATTTGTGCGCCGCGGCCGTTGCTTTGCCTTGAAGGCTGCGCGACCACATATCAATCCCTTGCTGATTGGTGACACGGTGCAGTGCGGATTAGATTGCGATTCATGCTATGGCAGAGGCACAGCTGTCAGCTGTGTTATGCTGCGGCGCGGGCAATGTCAATACGGCGCGTCTGGCGCGCACGCACGCTGCATCATCAAGGTATGCGAGCCAGATGGCTCGAGATTGTGTGCATGTGCAGGCGGATCAGATAACGGGTTTGGTGTAGCGTCGGCAGGCCAGACTTGGGTGGGCGGTACTGCACAGGAACACCAAGACGAGGGGCATCGAGGCCGCACGTCTCATCTCGCATGGGCGGCAGCGGGTAGCCGAAAGTGCGGAGGTCAGCGCTGCGGCGTGCCAGGCGCACAGGGCTGTCGTTGTGAGAGCTGGCGTGTTCCCCGTCGCATCTGTCTTGTTTCTGGAGGTTCAGTCTGTCTAGGTTTCTGGGGTTCCACCTGCGAGCGGGACGGCACTCACACAGCGGCGGGTGCAATGCCAGCCAGGCGCCGCGGCAGGAAGGTGGTTATCGCAGCAGGCCTGACGCCGCAGTCGCAACGAATGGCATGACTCGGCGGCCTGGAGAGCGCTCGACGGCCGTCGTCGAACGCGCCAAAGTCAGTTAGGACAGCTTGCCTTGGCTGCGAAGGATCCCTGGACCGCCGGCTGAGGTCCTGGGCAGTCCAGCCCTATCTCAAATCCTGTCGCGCTGGCTCCGCATTTCCCATCCTTTTCCCCAGTGCTGGAGGCAGACGACTATGTTGGAGTGGTGATACGTCTGTCGTCGAGGTTGCAGATGTTTGGCTGGTCGCGCCTTCCCTCAGCTCCGCTAGAAACTTAGCGCCATGGTTTTCCGACTCTCTGGGCCCTGCGTCTACACGACGACGCTCCTGCTCTGGGTATCCCTTTCGTTCTGCTCGGCCGCTTATGTGCAGAAGAACACCACCAACGTGCCGGGCTATACACTAGCCGCGGGGCTCTCAAGCGTTCCGCTGCCATTGATAGTGGCGCCAGACCAGGGCTGGGCAGGCATTGATGGGCAGTGGAATACTTTCACGCTGCGGGTGGGTGCGCAGCAGTCGGTTGTGCAGGTCCTGCCGTCGACGGCAAGCCAGCAGATATGGGTTGTGAACACCGAGGCCTGTCAAGTCCAGTACGTAGACACCACCACCAACACAACCCTGGCGCCCGAATCGGATCCGGATTGCGAGCGCCGTCGGGGCTTTGTATTCAACACCAACCAGTCGAGCACCTGGGTCACACAGGGCTATTACGATTTGTGGGTAGGCGGTACATATGGCAAGTCTAGCATCGGCTTCTTTGGATATGACGCAGTTGGCCTTGGTCTACCGGGAGAAGAGGGCCCAGCAGTCGCTAATACTACGATTGGCACTCTCAAATGGCCCAACTCCTGGCTCGGGCACCTAGGGCTGCATCCCAAGTCCACCAACTTCTCTGCGAATCTGCTGGACACACCTTCCGTACCCAGCTACATGACGCGGCTGTTCGAGCAAGGCAACATTCCCAGTATCTCGTTTGGCTACACGGGGGGCGCGCTGTATCGTATGTCACCGTGCACCCAGCTTAGACCTCCATGTACTGACTCGTATAGATGACGCTGTGTTCCTCAGCAGCTTGACTCTTGGTGGCTACGACTTGTCTCGGTACATACCAAACAACGTTTCGTTCGTCTTCTCGCCTGACAACGAGCGCGATCTGACCGTAGGACTCGCTGGACTTACTGCAACCACCACCACTCAGTCCGACATCAATCTCATTCCTGACGGATTGGAAGACGTAGCCTTGATCATCGACACGACTGTCGCAGAACTTTGGCTACCAGAGGAGGTTTGCGTGGCCTTCGAGAAAGCATTCGGACTGACGTACGACAATGTAACACAACTGTACCTCGTGGACGATCTGCTGCACCAGACGCTGCAGGCGCAGAACCCCAATGTCACAATCAGCTTGCACCAGTCATACACCACGGACGGGACTGTCCAGATCACGCTGCCATACTCGGCATTCGACCTGGAAGCCCAAGCTCCGTACCAAGGCCTGAACGAAACCTCGAGATACTTCCCCCTGAGACGCGGCAAGGACAAGAACCAATGGGCGTTGGGGAGGATGTTCCTGCAGGAAGCGTACATCACGGTCGATTGGGAGAGGGCTCGCTTCAGCGTCTATCAGGTTGACTGGACGTACGGCAGGCCAACTGACATTGTCTCGATTGTCTCACCTAGCTATCTGAGCACATCCAACGCCAACCCGGGCACGTCAGATTCACACACAGGCGTGACGGTCGGTGTCGCTGTTGGCTGCGTGTTTCTTGCGATATTCGTTGGCACTGCCATTGCCGGGTTCTATTGGCGACGACGCTGCAACGCACTCGCAGCGAAACGTGCGGCTGAGGCGGAGGCCGCCAGAAAGTCTTCACCCACAGACACGGACGAAGCTCCTTCTTCGCCATTGGCTGAGGGGATGCCGAATGTATTCCCCAAGGCCGAGCTTCCTGGCGATTCGGATGTGCATCGGCACGAGATGGGTGCATGCGACAAAGAGAAGGGCGCTGTCGAGGTTTTGGAAGTGGAAAACACGGAGCAACCTATCTACGAGATGCTCGGAGACGTTCCCACGCCTCAGGAAGCGGCCAGTCGCCAGCTATCAGAAAAGGAGTCGATGATGGTGCGGGAAAGAAACATTAACGGCATTGATCCCAACGCAGAGACTCAAGCTGTATTGCCTGCCGCCCGGCGCGCTCCCATTGCGTCTCTAGACGACATCGCCATGGTAAGCGCCAGACTACCGGGCGATGGCGTGTCGCCCGTCACGCCGCGAGCACCCAGAGATGGAGCCTTGTTGGAGTCAGGCGACACGTTCTTCCAGCTCCCACCGTACCGCGCACGGGAGGGGCGGTCGGCGGACGAGGTGCTCTCGCCCATCTCGCCGCTCGAGGCCCCGTCGTCGATGGAGACGTCGAGACGACGATTCTCTTACGAGTCATGATTACGGAGTTGTGGACCTTGGTGCATTTGTACATGGGCGTTTTGTGCTGTTGGCGCCATGGGTGGAGTCTCTCCATGTCAGCTAGCGCGACGGGAATGGCGTCGAGGCGTTGGATGTGCATGTCACGGCATAGGCGATGTGAGTGTGTGTGCACTGCACAGGCGATGTGAGTGTGTTTGCACTGCACAGGCGATGTGAGTGTGTTTGCACTGCACAGGCGATGTGAGTGTGTATGCACTGCACAGGAGGGCTGGTCAGTTCTGCTTCCTTTCCTACGAATACCCTCTGTTGATAGTGGCACGCGAGTGCATCTACATTGCATTTTTGTTCAAGGATCTGCACCGCGAAGTCGCGGTTCGTGAGCTGATACAAATGGGCGGCGGTGATACGAGGCGCCTTCTTGTTCGAGCAGTCGCTCTGCCAATCCGTGGATTCCACGGGGCAGCCCAACGTTGCGAACGGCGACGCAGCGGGCGAGAGGCTCGAATGGGCATCAGCCCTGTGGCACGTACGTCAGGGTCTCGTGCGCCGTCTGGTGCTGAGTGGTGGTGGACGCGGACAGAGCGGTCTGCCAAGGGGCAGCGCGCAGGGGCGCTAGCCGCATGCGGCGGGCGCTCAGCTGCAACGCCTCGACAGGCGCGGGCAAGGCGACGGCGACGGCGACGACGGCGAATGCTGGGGCGGCAGCGCAAGCGGAGGCTCGCGGGGGCCGTGGTGCGGGCAGGGCGGTGCGGTGAAGAGACGAGCAGCCTGCGGGTGCGTCTGCTTTGTCTGCGTCGCGCATGCACCAGGGCGGATTCCTCCTGTTTCGCGTCGCCCCGCCCTGTCCTGCCTGTGCCTGTCATCACGCCTGGGACTCGGCCGCAGCGCCTAGAGCTGTCCTGCGTATATCACCCCAGCTGCCGCTGCTGGAGCCTGCGCCCGCGACTGAGCCTGAGCCTGCGCCCGCGCTGAAAAACTGACGCCCGAAGCCTGACGCCCGCCGCCTGTCCTGAGCGCTGAGCTGCCTCCTGCCCGTCGATCGCCCGCCGCCCTCTCGCCCCGCCGCCTGACCGCGACCCCGCCGCCAGCACGAGCAAGAGCTGCCGCCGCCCGCCCGCCATGTCGGACCTCGCGAACCGCAAGGTCTTCAAGGTCTTCAACCAGGAGTTTGTCGTCGACGAGCGCTACAATGTCACCAAGGAGCTGGGCCAGGGCGCCTACGGCATAGTCTGGTAAGGAGCGCGCGCGCGCCTGTGTGTGTGTCGACTGCTGCGCGCATGCTGACGGGCCTGCAGCGCCGCAACCAACAACCAGACCGGCGAGGGCGTTGCCATCAAGAAGGTCACCAATGTCTTCAGCAAGAAGATCCTGGCCAAGCGCGCCCTGCGCGAGATCAAGCTGCTGCAGCACTTCCGCGGCCACCGCAACGTACGTCTGCTGCCCTGCTGCCCTGCTGCTCTGCTGCTCTGCTGCTCTGCTGCTCTGCTGCTCTGCTGCTCTGCTGCTCTGCTGCTCTGCTGCTCTGCTGCTCTGCTGCTCTGCTGCTCTGCTGCTCTGCTGCTCTGCTGCTCTGCTGCTCTGCTGCTCTGCTGCTCTGCTGCTCTGCTGCTCTGCTGCTCCTACTGCGGCCGCCATGGTGAAGCACGCCCGCTGACGCCCGCAGATTACCTGTCTCTACGACATGGACATCCCGCGCCCGGACAACTTCAACGAGTGCTACCTCTACGAGGGTACCGCCGCCTGCCCCCCACCCCCCAGCCCCGCCCCGTGCTGACCACCCCCCAGAGCTCATGGAGTGCGACCTGGCGGCCATCATCCGCTCCGGCCAGCCCCTCACCGACGCCCACTTCCAGTCCTTCATCTACCAGATCCTGTGCGGCCTCAAGTACATCCACTCGGCCAACGTGCTGCACCGCGACCTCAAGCCCGGCAACCTGCTGGTCAACGCCGACTGCGAGCTCAAGATCTGCGACTTTGGCCTGGCCCGCGGCTTCTCCATGGACCCCGAGGAGAACGCCGGCTACATGACCGAGTACGTCGCCACGCGCTGGTACCGCGCCCCCGAGATCATGCTGAGCTTCCAGAGCTACACAAAAGCCAGTACGTCTGACAGCGCACCCTGCGTCCACGGTCCACGGCCGCTGCAATGGCCCCCGTGACCCCTGCTCCTCCCACTGTAAGCTGACACACACACCCCACAGTCGACGTCTGGTCAGTCGGCTGCATCCTGGCCGAGCTCCTCGGCGGCAAGCCCTTCTTCAAGGGCCGCGACTACGTCGACCAGCTGAACCAAATCCTGCACTACCTCGGCACCCCCAACGAAGAAACCCTCTCGCGCATCGGCTCTCCGCGCGCCCAAGACTACGTGCGCAACCTCCCACGCATGCAAAAGATCCCTTTTGCCTCGCTCTTCCGCGCCGCCAACCCCGACGCCCTCGATCTGCTCGACCGCCTCCTCGCCTTCGACCCCTCCTCCCGCATCTCCGTCGAAGAAGCCCTCGAGCACCGCTACCTGCAGATCTGGCACGACGCCTCCGACGAGCCCTCGTGCCCAACCACCTTTGACTTCCAGTTCGAGGTCGTCGACGAGATCCCCGAGATGAAGCGCATGATCCTCGACGAGGTCCACCGCTTCCGCCAGATGGTGAGGGTCCAGCCTGCCTCGGGTGCCGGCCAGCAGCAGCCGGGCCAGCAGGTCCCCATTCCCAACAACTACGACCGCGCGGGCTATGAGGATCCGCGGCCCCAGGAGGCTGTGTACCAGCAGGGGCAGTGGAACGAGCTGGAGCGGGATCTGCAGGGCCTGGACGGGCGGATGAGGTAGGTGTGATGAGTGACGAAACGAAGAGCTTGTTTTAGGGGGGTGATAATTGGGTTTAGACTGCGAATGCGAGTTTGTACGCGAGCGATGAATGGGAAAGACTTGACTTGACTTGATCAGACGCATCCCGGCTTGATTGGCCTGAGGGGAAAGACTCGGTTCTCTCTACCTACACAAACACAATTATGCTACTTTTACATGTTCCGCGCAGCACTCCAGACCTCTGAGAGGATAAGAAACAACGGCAACCACTTTCTGTCACCAGTTGTCAGCGCCCATCCTAGATGTACATCCAAACACAGATCCAGAGACGGAGATACTACTACTACTACTACTACTACTACTACTACTACTACTACTACTACTACTACTACTACTACTACTACTACTACTACTACTACTAC
>VWXS01000151.1:0-63903 GCA_028584115.1 Stagonosporopsis vannaccii | reverse complement strand
GGCCACACGGCCGTCGACATGGCGGCAGGCGGCAGGCGGCAGGCGGCAGGCGGCAGGCGGTGTTGGCGGGGCAGCGGGCGAGAGCAGCGGGCGAGCAAGGGCAGCAAGGGCAGCGAGGGCAGCGAGGGCGAGGAACGGTGGGCGTCGGGGCTGTCTCGACTGCGACCAGGCGGTGCCAGCGTGGGCGACAGGCTCGCTGCTCTCTGCGCGGTGCCTCTGCGCTGACGCACAGGTCACAGCGCGCTCGGCTGCTGCCGAACCAAGGCAGCTGCAGCGCCAGCGCCAGCGCCAGCGCCAGCCCGCCAGCCGCCAGATGCCTGCGCGGATCGCGCTCCACCGCCCTGCGACTCCGCAAACAGCGACGCTCCCACGGCTGTCAGGCCAAGGCGCCCTCGCCAGCGCGCGCCGTCTGCAGCCCGTCGCCAGCCCGGCCGCACCCTCGCGCTGCATCCAGCAAGGCGCCGCCCCCGCCGTCGTGCGCGCTCGGCGGCATGATGCAAAGCGCCGTCACGGGCGGCCGTGAGGTCATGGACAGTGTGCACCCGAGCTCCCGCCGGCGCCCACGCTATACGTCACCCTTGGGCCGGCTGGATCGTCACTTCAAAAACAAGACTCTGCCCGTGGGACGCTCCTCTGCAAGGCTTCCGCTTCGGGCGCTCAAATACCAATCACTGCCGTCCCCTCTCCCTTGCGCATCCTGCCGTCTCTATAGTCGTCCATCCTAATCGATCCCCCGTCTGCCACGCTCTCGTCCCAACATGGTCTCCGCAGCCAGTACGTCTCCCTGCCGCGCACCCATCGCCAGCCGCAGCACCACCGCCATGGGCGCCCTCCACCACCATGCTAATGCGCTTCTTCACAGAGCCCATCTTCGGCCTTGCAGCCCTGCTGCTCGTCGCCGGCGGCATCGTCATGCAGTTCTTCACCATCCTGTCGGGCGCCGTCAACTCGGCCCCAATCAACATGTTCTACTTCCTCCAGGCCTCGACGGGCGGCATCGCCGACGCCCGCAACCCCTCGCGCTGGACCTTCTTCGCCATCTGCGGCCGCGACCCCTCCTCCGGCCACAACGCAAACTGCGGCGCCGTCGTCCCTGCCCTGCCCTTTGACCCGCCCCGCAACTTTGGCACCGAGGATGGCGTCCCCGAGGCCTTCATCGGCACCCACATGTACTTCTACCTGTCGCGCTTCATGTTTGCCTTCTACCTGATTGCGCTGTTCTTTGCCGTCTGCGCTCTGTTCACCGGTCTTCTGGCGCTGTGCTCGCGCCTGGGCGGCTATCTGTCCGGTCTTACGGTTGCCATTGCGCTGTTCTTCCAGGCCCTGGCTGCCGCTCTGCTCACGTATGCCTCCCTTTCCCCGCCTGCCTCACAGTCCTTGAAGCACTCGACTAACCACCCCCCGCAGCGCCTGGGTCGTCAAGGGCCGCGACGCTTTCCGCTCCGCCAACCTCGAGGCCTCCATCGGCCGCTACCTGCTCGGCTTTGCGTGGGCCTCGTTCGCCTGCTTCTTCATCGCGACGGTCCTGTTCTGTCTTGGTGGCGCGCTGGGCGGTGACCGCTCGTCTGGCGTGAGCCGTCGTCGCTCGACCAAGAGCACACGGAGCCGCGCCAGCTTCATGGATACCGACAGCACAAGGAGGGTCAAGGACGACTACTCCGCCTAGGTGCGCAGACGATTGGCGGACGAGAAGGGAGAGGTAATGATGTAATGTGGAAGAGACTGTTAAAAGAGGAGACGAACTGTCACGCGACCCAACACCCCAGATGATATCCATGACGTTAATGTTTATTCAGCAAGTGTAATGTACATACCGCGAGTATTGCCGTACTGGACGTATATAATGAGACTTGTACCTTGACCTCCCACCCTCTCCTTGATTGAACGTCAGTCCTCACTCCTCATCTTCCTCGTTTACCTCACTCCCTCTATTGAACGTCAGTCCTCACTCCTCAGATTCCATATTTACCTCACTCCCTCTATTAAACGTCAGTCCTTAATCCTTAGATTCTATATTTACCTCACTCCCTCTATTAAACGTCAGTCCTCAGTCCTCATCTTCCTCGTTTACCTCACTCCCTCCATTTCAAGTCAGTCCTCACTCCTCATCCTCCTCAACCCCCTCCCACTCCTCAAACATCTCCCCAAACGCCCCTTCTCGCCCACCACGCCATCCCTCCCGGCTCTCCACAACCCTCCAAACATCAAACCCCACGCCCGCACGCCCCACCGGCCCCGTCACGGGCACATACGCCTCCGCGCCCCGACACACCCCGACCCCGTCATCCAGCAGCACGAACCCCGGGTCCTCGACCAGCATGCTCGGGTCCGTGAGCCCTTCGTGCCTGCGCACCCGCGGCGCCCCCTGCGCCAGCTGGTACGTGCGCACCGTCCCTGGGTGCGTGAGCGAGCGGCACGCGTGAGAGCCGTGCGGCTGGGTGGGGAAACAGAGCGCGTGCGCGTCAAATGCGGAGAGCGCCTCGCGCGTGTCCCACGAGACGAGGGTGTCGGCGACTTTGGCCGTGAGGCTGCGGGCCCGCGCCGTGTGGGTGTGCACGAGGGCGATGGCCGGTTGGGGGAGGTAGCGGCTTGGTGTGGCTTCGGGTCGGGTCGTGGCCGAGGTGCAAATGGCCGTATTTACATCCATGTCGCTGTCGCTGTTGACGTCCATCGAGGGCTCTGGAGATGGCGGCCGGAAGCCGGGGCCGCCTGCGTAGAGAAACTGTTGCCATGGCTTGAGCCCGGAGATGAACGGCCCAGTTCCGTACCAGCCGCCTGCTGGACCTGCGGCTTCGCCGCTAGGACAGTGGATGATGGGGTCGACAGGCGCCTCGGGCTGCGTGGCTGATTTGGAGGAGATGAGTCGTTGGACAAGCGCGATTGTGCCTTTGAAATCCTGCTCCAGCTCCCGGGCGGATGCCAGGTTGACATCGTTGAGATCGAATTCGTCGAGGAGCTGGGTCGGGCTGGCTTGCTGCCATACATCAAGCAGGTGGAACCAGACGCTCTGCATGAGTGCCGTGTCACTTGTGTAGAAGTCGGCGAAGTAGTCGAGCAGAGCGGCTGCGGCTGACCAGAAATAGTCAAGGAAGGCGTCACTGCATGGGACGAACTTGTCGCTCTGATCGAGGCGCGCTCGGCCTGGGTGCTCCAGAAGGCTATAGATGTCAGTGTAGATGCTCTTGAGGTCGAGCTCGTTCTCGCCGCTGGTGTATCGCAGAGTCAGGGCAGGCGTTGGGGTGCTAGCATCTCCAACACGGGTAGTCGGTTGCTCCATCATAAACGAAAAGTTGTGAATGTCTTAGATGTGCGAAAAGTTATGAGTGTCTTAGATGTGCGTTCAAGCATACAAAGATAAAAGTACAAGAGTCGAGCGTGCGCCAAGACTAGTTCTCCAGGCAGGTCTGCTGCCTATCGTAAGTGAAAGGTAGTAAAACACTACTGTTTCCAAGCATGAGACATTCTACTCAGTGTGCTCATCCTTCCATGCTGCATGTTGCTCAGCAAAGCTTCCTCTAACGCCGACTGACTTATCCCCGCATCTACAAAGGTCAGTCACGTCCAAGGCTCTGCTGATCAACACCACTCACCATCGATGTCGGAGAAGCTGCTACCCATGCTCGGTGTGCCTTCACTCCCTTCCTTGCGCCTCAGGGCCTGCGCCCTCGGGCTTCCAAGATTTGCCATCGCCGTGCGGTGACTAAAGTTGGGGCTTACGGGACTCTTTGCAGCAGCCTGGGCACCAGAAGCCGCTTCGCTAGCAGACGTGGAGCTGGTCATTGAAGATGCTGTCTCCGTGGTTACCTGAGATTGAGGACTGCTTTGCTTCGCAACAGCCGCCGCCTTCGGCCGGTCTGCAAGCCGCGTTCTCTGCTCCGATTGGCTTTGTCTCGATGTGACCGGCGTTCGTCGGGCGGTGGAAGCAAATGGTAGCATAGTGTTGCCCTGTGAGCCTGCGTCATCGCCTTCTTGCGTCCCATCACCTTCTGCGAAAGGGGCTAGTTCACGTGGCCGTTTCTGTTGAAAGCGAGGCGGTCTTTTGAAGAGCTGGCTTCGATGAGCTGGGTGATCTGCGTCTGACAACGATGACGAGCTTGACGAAGATGAGGCCGGTATTTCGGGAGAGTCTGGCGGTTCTTGTACCGCTGTGTGAGTCGCAGTACCCGGGGAGACAGGTCGATGATCCTTAAATGGTCTGGCGAGACCAGGTCGCTGACTTGACCGTGCAGAAAGTGTGCGAGTCGGTAGCTGCTGAGCCTGAGCACGAGACTGTGTGATAGTGGTTGTTGAAGGCGTCCTGGTCAACGTTGCGCCAGGCTCAACAGGATCCTGCAAACCAAGGCTTGGGCTGTTCTTGCGGTGGCCAGAAAGAGCTGAAGTCGTCCTCGGAGGCCCAGCACCACCGCTGCCAGCTCTTTGCATCGCGAATCCACCAACAGGGGTGAGCGTGCTTCCACCAGATGCAGCCGGCGCGTTGACCGAGGACCCGCTGACCTTCTTCATCTGGTTGCGGACATGCTCGAAATGGCGTTCGTACAGCCATGCTGCTTGCTGTAAAAGGAACGTTGGAGGCACTTGAAACTTTGATGCTAATTCAACCCAGTTGAGGTCGCTCGTCTTTGACGACTTGGAGATGACCTTCCATAGCTGGCGGTCCTTCTCGGCGTCCCACTGTGCTTGTGGCGGATCTACGAAGCTGCCGCGTGGGAACGGAAGCCGTATAAGGGCTGTGAACTGAGTTGAAGTCATGAGGACAGTGTCTGATGATGTAGTTCGTTGATGTGAGATGGACGAGATGGAGTGATGAGGCTAGGGGTGAGCCAATAAACGCTCAGGCATGCAGGCGTCATCCAGGCAGAGATCAGGGGTGCAAACCCTCCTGCATTTGGAGATTTGAATTTGTGCAGTCATTCTCTTACGCATTCTCTGAGCTAAGTCTTCTTTTGTAATCCGATATAAACTCAACCAGGGCGCGTAGTGAAGCACAATGCTCAAGCTTTCACTCGCAGACAAACGCTGCCCCGCAGACCTTGCCGGACCCACCCTAGCGTCATGCAGGCACATTTTAATCGTTCACCACCAAGTCAGGCAATATATGAGTCGCACCACCCCGATCACGAAATAAATAGTCAACATGTCGGAGACAGTCACCAAAATTGATGTCCAGGGCAAGCTGCCCAAAGTGGCCTCCGGCAAAGTACGGGATTTGTTCGCAGTTGACGATGACACACTGCTCTTCGTCGCAAGCGACCGTATTTCGGCGTACGATGTGATCATGGAAAACGTGAGTAACGAGATTGAAAGGCTCAAGGACAGGCCTCGCTTTCAATCCCGATTATTTCTGCTCGAAGCCATACTAACACAATTCCAGGGAATTCCAGGAAAGGGTGCTCTACTCACGGCCATGAGGTACAAACCACCACTCCAACTAACCTTTTGGGACCAGTATTGACAACCCAATCAGCATCTACTGGTTCAACTATCTGCCTCAGCATGTCCCCGGCCTGAAGACCCACTACATCAGCAACACACTTCCCAGCCCCATCGCGTCTCTAACTAGCTTCCAAGACCGCTCCATGCAGGTGCGGCGCCTGCGCATCATCCCCATTGAGTCCATTGTGCGCGGCTACATCACCGGCTCCGGCTGGTCTGAGTACAAAAAGTCCGGCACCGTGAACGGCATTCCGCTTCCCGCGGGGCTGATCGAAGGCCAGAAGCTGCCGCAGGCGCTGTGGACGCCCAGCACCAAAGCCGAGCTGGGCGACAAGGACGAGAACATCTCGCCCGAGAAGGCGCGCGAGATCATTGCAAACCCGCAGATCGCCAAGCGTGTCGAGGAACTGAGTCTGCAGATCTACGAGGCCGCAGCGAAGCGCGCAGAGGCTGTGGGTATTGTGCTCGCGGACACGAAGTTCGAATTTGGCCTCGATGAAAAGGATCAGGTGGTGCTGGTTGATGAGGTGCTCACCCCGGATAGCAGTCGCTTCTGGCCCAAGGAGACGTGGGAGCAGAACTTGGGCAAGGCGCAGCCCAGCTTTGATAAGCAGTTCTTGCGCGACTGGTTGACGAGCAATGGACTGAAGGGGAAGGAGGGCGTGAAGGTGCCCGAGGAGATTGTGCAGCAGACGGCGGCCAAGTACCGTGAGGCTTACGAGAAGATCACCGGGAAGTCTGCATGAAGGAGTTTGCGGAGAGTGTCTGAACACGGGCAAATGATACTGGAGCAGTGATCGTTTGATGTGCCTTTGGGCTTCTTGATCTACCGTAGACACTGCGTACCTGTATGCAACGAGCCAAAAACCTTCCACCGTCCAGAATCTTGAGTTCAGATGTCGTACCAATATTCCGCTATACCGAGATTCATATATTTACAACTGCACTATGCAAGTTGGTCAAACACCCAACGCCATTGTGATGCAGGCATGTCATGAGCTTCCTAATAATCAACGCCACCGCTACGCTGCATGCATGTAAAATCAAAATCATATACCCTAGGTAACAGACAAAGGAAAGGTTGAATAAATTGTGTCGAACCGCTGAAGTTGTTCATGCTCTCCTGGCACCGAACAAGCTCAAGTTGATTGCGGTCTCGTTCGCATGAGGGTTGCCGGAGCTTTCGGCCAAGATTTCCCACCTGGGCTGCGTATACGGGAAATGCTTTACTTCCCTTACCTGTGTGGCGGGAACCTTGCCTGTTGTGAGGCCAGATCCACTCGCTGCAGGGTTGGGACGTTGAGACTGTACTGGCGATGGCTGGGTAGCACGTTGTTGTGCAAGGCTCTGCATATGCTGCATGTGTTGCATTTGTTGCAAGGAAGTGGTAGTCGATTGGTTCGAGGGAGTACGTTGCAGCTGCGCAGGGAGCATCTTGTTCTGTGGATGTGTATGTTGAGGATACTGAGGGTAGCTTCGCATTTGCTGTGCCTGCTGCGCTTGCATCTGTTGCTGACGTTGTTGCTGCTGGTTGAAGTAGCGTTGTTGAGGCGTCGGGGCGCTTGAGCTAGGCATCTGCGGGAGCTGATGCTGAGTTTGGACTGAAGGTGGATTCTGCGATGCCGGGTTCTGTTGCATCACAGGCTTGGCCAGAACAAGCCAGCCATCGACCGGCGTTGTCGAGCCTACAAGGAATAAGCATCGAGGGTCTTCGGCGCATGTTGCACTTTCAGCACGAGCAAGCTGTATGCGGACATCGTCGGATAGAAGATCCGACAGAACGACAGCTACGTCGAAGATATGTTCGGCGATGCGTGGGTAGACCTCGAGTACCGGATGAGTAACCAGAGATTTCAAAGCCACCATGAGAGCAGTCTGGTGCTGATGGGGAGCGTTTTGCACAAGCGATGAGCTGTGTGAGAGTAGTACGCGAAACAAAGCGTTCATCCTGTTCACGGTTAGACAGTAGAAAGCATCGCACAGACAACAAACATACCATGTGTACAGGTCTGACACCTTGGAATTGTCAGAATGACTCGGCAAGCTGCCCAGCCCACTCAGGAAAGTCAAAGCTTGAGTCACACCCTTGAACCTATCCACCAAGGCTAGCAGCATCGTGGATGGATCGGCAGGTTCTGATGCGCCTCCTGCAGTCAGGTCGATGACGGCAAGATACTTCTGGACTAACGCTGGTGTTGTCTGGCCTGAGCCCTGCAAATCGAAGGGCGGAGTAGTGAGGAAGGTTGATGCTTCGATGATCTCGCGTTCAGCATGTTGTCGTATCTACAAGGATCAGTAAGGTCTTGGTCAGACATAAGATCGTAACATACCTTGGCTGTAAGAGCACTGTCAAGGGTGGCTAGGAGCTCTAAACCGGATGACTGCTCTTTCTCCAGAGCTGACTTGATAGCACTCAAGAGCGTGGCAGATAAACCGTCGGATGAGTGTTCCGTAGACACTGTATCCGTTTCAAAGATTTGCTGAACCATGGACCTGCAGAAAGGCATTGATAATTCACTGGCTATGTCAAAAACTGCAAGTATTTGCTGTTCTGGACTTCTCGTGAGTAGACCTGGCCTTGTGTGAGTGAATGGAGACATAAATGAGCCAAGCGACGACGCTTACCAAGTGAGCCACTAGGATCTAGCAAAAAGCTGAATGGAAACTTGAGGTACTGTTTCTCTAGGCTTCCGGTCGGCCTTATCGTATGAATTTTCGAAAGAGAAGCAGCATCGGCAAGGGTGTAATGTTTGAAGATGTCGAGTACTGCACCACTCGACAGGAGACCAGACAGTTGTTGCCCAATGTTTTGTTTTGGCAAAGACGTGCCAAGCTCAACGAGTTCACCAATAAAATGCAGCACACGTGCCTCTACCTCATAGCAGAGATTATGTTGCTCGAGTCGATAGCGATATCTGTCTTGCGGTGACCAGGTGCCTGTCGATACCTCAGAAGGTAGTAAGTTCTGAAGGCCTTCCAAAGCAACGCGGAACGCTATCTCAGGCTGTCCGGGGGCTGTCTTGCTAACGTAAGCTCGCAAGCTGTCTAGGAATCCGGAAAGAGGCATACAGCCTGACCCTACAAGGGTGGGCAGGGCAAGAAACAGGATTTCAACTTGATGGTTGAGCAAGCAAAGATTCACCCACTCGTTCAGAACCACATCAAAAGTTGAGTCGTCAAAGCTGCGCAGACGATAGAACCAACTGGAGTAGCTATCGGATTGCAGTAGCCCCTTGTTGAGACAATCCTGTAAGCTACCGGTGATCTTGCGTAGCACGCGAGCCATAACTTGTTGATCCATAGAATTGCCGCTCGACAGTATACGCTCGATTTCGTCCTCGGGGTTGGAAGAGATGTTGCCCATCGCCTCACCCATATTGTCAGAGGCTGGGGAGCAGGCCGCCATCGAGTTCTTCTGATCCAGTCGGCTAAGGTCGTAATTGAGAAGCTGGAGGAGCGAATTGTCCAGGCGTAACGTTTGCGCCAAATTCAGAAGGCTAAGCAGTAGCTCACGTTCGGGAAATCGTATGGTCCGGATAGCGGCATACCTCGTGACCACTTTCGTAAACAAGGCATCGAAAGCCCCAATAGCACGGAACGCTTTGAGGTGGTAATGCATCGTGTCCGTAGCAGAGGCGAGTGTACTCGGATCTAAGGATGTGGTTGCAATGCTTACAATGTCTGCAAGGAGGGGAAGATCTTCAAAGTGCTCAAGGTAAGACCGAACTACATGGAAGTCATATGGCGTTATCGAAGAGACAAGAGAAGTCTCCTCAACGTTGGGATCTTTCGTGGGCACGCTGAAGAAGTTAGCATGAGACGAGTATTGTGTCACAGGATATCTTACTGTTCGTTGATCTCAGCATAACGAGCAACTTGCTGGCGTAGCCAAATGCCAAGCTCGATTCTAACCGTGGGTCCAAGTCTGTCAATGTCGAATTTAGGATAGTCCAACCCAGAGTAATCTGCGCCACACAATACGGGTAATTGCTGTGAGATGGCTAGCTTCGCATGACCCAAAATCTTTTCTTCTGAGTCTGCGCAGTGAGCTGTTCCGCGAAGAAGTGTTGCACGCAGAGTGCGTATCTGATCTGGCAGATCACTGATGGGTATCTCCGTGATCAAACGTATGGGCCACGCCGCAGGCTGAGCGATGGTGAGCGGTGTACCTTGCGTGAGGGGGAGAGCGCTTACTTGTGACAAATCCAGATTCTGTGCAATTGATCCAGTGGCAATAAGCCATTGCATATAGCGGCCAGCTGCAAAAGTCTTCGAGCGCACTAACTCGGACACGATCTTGAAGATCTTACGTGCGTCGCCGCTTTCAACCCAGCTCATACCCTCGAGATATGCTATGATGCACTCGTAGATGTCCGCACCACGATGAGCCCATCTACGCAGCAATCGAGTTGCCAAGCATGCTCTATATGAGCCCTCGCGATAGTATGAACATGCCCATTGGAGCAAAGTCGCCACCAGATTGACGGGGTTTGATATGACTCCCATGCACTCGTTGGAGACGTCTTCAATACGGACCGTTTTGCTGTAGTCGACGCCGTCTAGTATGCGATAGATCTGAGCAGCGGGCGTCATCGCAGCTGCTGGGGCAGCTCTAGATGACTGTTGTAATCTGCGATTGCGTTCATCCAATCTTCGCACTCCATGTGCTATCTGAGGATGGTTCGTCCTCTCTGCAAGACTATGAAGGACAGTACTATGTCGATCCCAAGAATCCGGGAGAAGCAGACACGCAGGGCGGATGACGAGGAGCTTGATCAAGGTAGTCTCGAGGAAGTGCGTCATTCTAGATGGCGGTACGTGAAGGTCGTGTTGGGACAGCTGCTATATGTTAGCGCATAGGAGCGGGATAGCCAATTCAAAGAGCTCGCCTTCGTTACGTGACTGAGCAGCGCCTCCGCCAGCCGTCTGCCGCGCAGCCGACATGAAGTGATATCTCTCCAATAAGCAGGAATAGATACAATCAGAAGCCATATAAACAAACGCTCAGATGTACATGCTGCCACGTTGTGAAGAATCCAGTCAAGAAAATGGTCCGCGTCTAGTAGGTACTCCTTGTACAGATGTGTCGCCAGCTGAAGCCTGCAGAATGTCAAATTGAGGTCTGTTCGCTGCTGAGCACGACTTACGAGTATGTCATGCGTTGCTTCCATTCTCCGGTACCAACACCAGACAGGATACCGTCCAAGAACTGCTCCACGGAGCTCGTCCATCCTCGAACCCACGTCACGGTGCCTGCCTGACCTTTTCGCTTGTGGGCGCGCAGCTCATTGATGCCTACGCATTTGGCTAGCCACAGTGCCCTTGGAAGAGGTATGTTCTTGTTGAGGCACTGTTCCAATAGCACCTTGCCAGTGAGACCGTGAGGTATAGTACGACTCAGGCGCCGTAGACCAATTGCCGGGTTCGACAGATCGTACAGCCACTGTTCTCTGGCAGTATCGCGCAGGGTGAGGCGTGGGGGTGGTTTGAAGGTGTTCGGCTCCTGTAGACGCCCGGTCTGCTGACGCTTCTCCAGTACAGCGACGAACAGTGTTGATAATGTCGAGAGCCCAGACTTGTTCTTCAGATTCGACCACAGCGACGGGCGAGCCGTGTTTGTCTCGTTCATGATCTGCGGCTTGTTGCTGACGCCCCCTTTGACCAGCGCCTCCGTCAACGTATCCTCGGGGTTGTTGCCGGTCCATGGAAACACATCGGCGGCCTTGCCCCCAGCGAAATGCACAGGCGCAGACACCACCTCAAGCGGCTGGGTGCTGGGGTGCTCTTTCACGCCCGTCCCACCCAGGACGATGCGACGCTGGTCCGCGGCATCTCTCAGGTGTACGGAGCCGGGCCGCGGCGGCACGGGCAGGTTCGCGGTCGGCTGGTAGGGAAAGGATGGATGGGTGGGCAGCTCGCCGCCGTCGCTCGGCGCAGTGCCGTAGTAGAGCTGTGGGCGCCCCCGGGGCAGTGGTCGTGCGGTGTCGCCAGCGCCATTGAGTGCGGGTGGCCGCTCATCCTCAAGAGTGGGATCGATGCAGTCGGGCTGCGGAAGCGCCGTGTTCAGCGGCTTCGAGGGCCGCCGCCGCACCGGGGGATTTCGAGGCGGCACCGCACTGCCACGGGACTGCTCATGTATTCCCGGGCCAGGACGAGAGGTCATCGCATCGAGAGCGGGTTCATCGTTGACGTTATGCGCGGCCGGAGCGAAGGGAGACGGGGCGACGTCGGGCAGCTGAGGCGAGAGGCAACGGGCTGCAGCATATGCGAGCAGGAGGCTGCGAGCAACTCGGGGCAGAGGCAGTAGAAGTCAGAGGAGGGAGTATGATCGGCAGCCTCGTAGGGTCTGGCAAGGGTGGGCAGTCACGGACACGGACGTGTTGGGAGGTTCCGATATGGGATGGGATGATCTCGCTCGTCGCTCGCATTGCCGAGTACATGGCCGCCGCGAGTCGGCCCTCAGCTCCACCGCACCATCACGTTACGGCATCGACACCACCATCTCATCTTTCGTCTCCACCGCGGCCTTACACCGCTCACGCAGCTCCACAATGGCCTCACTCCAGGGAAAGAAGGATATGCGACGCGCCGACCTCAGTATGTGCCTGCGCTGGCCCCAATCGCTCATGGCCCTCGCCGTTCGCCCTGGCCCCCTATACGCAACCATGCTTCCGGTTCACATCAGATCACGTGCACTGACATGTCGCAGTCGTCCCCTATGCGGAGCCGGCCAAGAACAAGGCAGATGAGAACATGTCGAGTATGTGACGGGCTGTCAGGGTATGCACGGCTTCACAGTACTGACGCGTGGTTCAAGGCACAATGGCTAGCACCCTGCCCATGGCTGCGGTATGTCCCACTGCCTGTGTCTACGTTGCACGGCTGATATGAAATCCAGATATTCACCCGGAACAAGTACGGCGCCCCTGTCGAACTTGGCTTGCAGCACTGACATGCTGTCTCGAATAGGATGATCGGCTGGTATGTTGCTCAACGTGCTTTGGCGCGACCACCTACTGATTCGCTGCAGGGTGTCCGTGGTCTTCTCCGTGCAGTCGTGGCTCGCTGAGACCCCAGAGCAAAAGAAGACATCGACAACTCCGGCTTACTTCTCGGTTGGCATGGCCGGTAGGTGCTCCGCGTGTCATTCACAAGATTCTTGCTAACGTGCCGCAGTCATGTCTCTGCTCGTCGTAAGTGGTCACAACTGTCATGGAGCTAATTATAAATGACTGATTTGGTTTCGCAGAGCTACTCTTCCCTCATCCTACCTCCTCCACCTGGCAGTGTTGGAGCTGGGACTGGAACACAGGCAGCACCGGCTGCGGCGCCCCCGTCGTAGTTTTCACCATGCATGCATGAAGCGCTGCTGTGGTGTCGCCGCGCTAGGCCGTTGAGCACTACAGAGTGCACTGTGTAACCGCGTAATGAGTGAAGCGGGCAGTAGCCTGCAGAGGCGAGCAACTCTGGCGTATGGAGGCCTGAGAATCACGTTTTGAAAAGTCGAATAGATCCATGTAAATTATCCAAGCGAGTCAGCTTGATTTCTGATGCATGCTGCGGTCTGATGTTTCATTGTGCCTTGCGAATCAGGCTCGAGTCGAGCGAAGGCGCGACGTAAACGGCCGTGCGGCGGGGAGCGGGCAACAGCGCGCCCCACCAACTACTTGCCTTCACGAAACACCTGGGCAAACACTCTCACCTCCCACTCACACGACCACACAGCCACCAAGCTTACGCGCGCCTGCTCCCAACCGCACCGGTATATTATACCCCCGCGAACGCACCAACAACCCCACCCACAGCGCACACGCAACAGTTGTTTGTATGTCCATCGAGAATCTTAAGACCTTCGACCCGTTCGCGGAAGCCGATGAAGGCACCGGCGAGAAGTCCTCAGCGCAGTCCCAGGACTACATCCACATCCGTATCCAACGTACGTAATCAGGTCCTTGATCTCACAACCTGCTTGCCCGGCAACATCTTCACATGCACTCGCCTCAGCCCCCTAAAATTCTTCGACCCTCCGCATTTGGCTCCGCACAGGCGCTCTCAACTACCCACAAACTACATGCTAACACGACGCAGAGCGCAATGGACGCAAGACGTTGACCACCGTGCAAGGTCTGCCTAAGAAGTTCGACCAGAAGAAGATCCTCAAGGTCATCAAGAAGAAATTCGCCTGCAATGGAACCATAGTCGCGGACACCGAGATGGGTGAGGTCATCCAGCTCCAGGGAGATCAGCGCAAGGATATCCAGGAATTCTTGACCGATAAGAAGGAGGGCCTTGGTCTCGATGGAAAGACCATCAAGGTGAGTCACGCTTCCCCCACTCGCAGCCACGAGCCCAACATGCTGACACCTCACAGGTCCACGGTTTCTAAACGCTATCATGTGCGAACCTACTCCTCCAAGCACCCGCTCCCGATCGGGTTCCGCGGGTTAGAGGCGTTACTTTCCATGCGTTCATTACGCTCGTTCTGCTAAGGCTGACACGGAAAGAACGGCACGGCCGGCCGAGAGGATGCAGACTACAGGACGGTTCGCAGAATGCGTCGAGCGACGAGAATGCTTCATGCGTCCATAATGATACCAATGGCTAGAATTTTCACGGCATGAATCTTCACATCCTCAAGTTCTGAACACTTTCTCCACCGCTGCCCCACTCGTGACGTTGCATTGCGGATTCTGTTGCCGATTCTATTACATGGCACAATGATGTGGAGTCAATTCGACAGGCTTTCAATACGTGAGACCTGGAAGTGCAAAACGAGTATGTGCTGCAGAAGACTCGTGTCTGTTGTCGTTGATCCGACAGTGATTTATACAATCGCCTATATCTGGCATGTACATGACTATGTTTACAATATCACCTCGTCCTTCAACCGCACACTTCACTATCACATGCTCACTCTCATGCTGACGCAGCCTGGATATCCAGCATCTTCCTCCAGTACGCCTCATCTTCCTCGATCTTGGCCGGTGTAGACTCGCTTGCAAAGCCCCACAGCTTCCAGTCATCCTCCTCCTTGCCATCCATAACCCTCGTCTGCATGACCACGTACTCAACCACAGTTTCCACCTTGCCCTTCTCTTTAGCTTCCGCAGCCTGCGCCGCTGGGGCCGCAGACGCATCGACCTTCTTGCTCTGCGCGTGGCTGGGCGCCCACTTGGGCGCGCGCGCCTTGTGCGCAGCGGCGAGTGCAGTAACAGGCGTCACAGATAGCTCCTGCTCCGACTCGAGCCGCACAATGCACTGCCGGTAGGAGGTATCTGGGTGGTCGCCGCCGAGCGGCGAGCAGCGGTGCGAGACGATGCGGGCGGACTTGTACTTGAGGAGTTGCCAGGAGGTCCTAACGGGCCCGCGCGCGGCGATCTGGGTGCGTGCTGTTGCGGCCAGGGGAGGGAGGCAAAGCGTGCGGAGGGCTTTGGCGTCGCCGCTGGAAGGGCGTTAGTGTGTGCAATCTACTTGTGTAGTTTCATTGAGGGATGGAAAGGAAAACGTACGCAGCAAGTGCATCGTAGTATCGCTTATACAACTTTTTCGCCTTGTTCTTCAGCACTGTCTGCTTCCACATGTCCACAGGCAGATACGACGAAATGCCCTTTTTGTGCACGCATCTCTTGAAGTGGCTGCGTGTATACAACCCAGTGAAGCGTGACTTCAGCACCGTCCAGAAGTAAGAGTAGAACTCCCAGCTGGTGGGGCTGGGTAGCTTGCTGAGTGGCGCGCGGACAATCGTGTTCTGCAGTAACCCAATGTCCTCGGCCATCTCCTGCACGTCCCGGTTTTGCGACGCATTGGTTGGCGCCGGTTGGCCGAAAATTGTCGATTCTGCGCCGGCCATTTGCATTCTTGTGTCGACGATGCGGTTTTCCTTCTTGCGTGGTCGAGCAGGGGTCGACGAGAACGCTCGCGCGGGCGTTGCGGCAAGGCATCGTGGTGCGGAAGGGGTGTTTCGCCGTTGGAAGAGGCACTGGCGGCGCAGTGAGTGCGCTGGTGAGCGTGCTATTCGGAGAGGCATCTGTGTCGACATCGTGGGTGTTGCGGCGCGATTGAATCGCGTTGGCGCGATGGAACAAAAGTTCATGCAACTGAACGTCGGCGGTGGTTTGCGCACAGGCCGCCTCTCCGATGCTACATGCAATTCGCAAGAAATCACCAATGTCATAGTCACAGAGATTCACATATGAGATCTCAGATCCTTGATTCTTGCATTTCGACAGATCATCATTAATTTGAATTTTGTCTTTCGACTGAGGTGAGCCCTACTCTTACGATTCGTAATCTTACATCCAAGGCCGCTATACAAGCCCAACCTAGCCACCCCAGATCTTATACATATTTTATTACACAAGCACCCCGTAAGATCGAAGATGAGTGGGTATTATTCACACCGAGTGGATGACGCCGTCAGTGTATGCCCAAAACAATTGCAACGCCGTGCCCATGCAGCTGAATGTTGTACACACGAAATGAAGAACACAAGGGGAAGGTGGATTTACATGTTGCTCGACTCGCCGAGAAGCTTGAGTACGCCCTCGTACGTGCCAAACATGATGGCGGCGCTGGGTACGACACGGAACATGTGCGGTACCAGGCCACCATAGAGCGCGGCCATGCCTTCCTCCTTCCAGATAAGCTTGAAGCATTGCGCCAGACCAGTGTACTTCAGGCGGCCGTCTTGTTGGGGAGCTTGTCGTAGTCGTGTTCGGACGACCTCGTGAGGGTACGTAATTAGGGCGGCGATGAATTTAGCAGCACCTGCGGCGGAAACCTTGCCTGTCCAGTCGACTGTCTGGTCCCAGAGTGTAGGTGCGCGTCCACTCGCAGCGACTCGCTCAGCACGCCTCGCCAGAGCGAGCTTCATCTGCTCGTACATCATCCACTGCAGTGTGCTCTCCGATACACCAAGATAGCTGGCGGTCAGCCCACGGTACAACCCAAAGAACCCCTCTTTCCTAACTGTCTGCATTGTGCAGTCAAGAGCATTCTTGTATTGGCGACCACGGCCATCGGAGTGAATGTTCTTGTCCAACTGTAGTCGAGTCTTTACCAGCCAGATGGGGTTTGTTGCAGTTCCGGTTACGATACCCGCTGCAGCTGCAGAGCACAGATGAACCCATGCAGCTTCTTGTCCGTTGTTAAAGTGCGTGCTAATGACCTTCTTGCTGTTTCCGTATACGTAGAAGTTGATGGCGCGGGCAGGGACGACGCCGATCAGGTTGGGACCAAGGCCCTTGAACAGAGCTCGCCAGCCCTCTGCTTTTGGGACCTGCCACAAAATCTCGCCCGTCTCGCGAATGTGTAGTAATGAGCTGCGAGCGAATGACATGGTCTCGATTGGTGGCAACCCTCGAGCGGTTCTCATGGCGGCGAGATGCTGCTGGTAGTATGTCGATTGCAGGCGAGTCTTGAGTACGTCAAGCGGTGCGGTCAGAGTCGCGGAGGCCATGCCACCAAGACTTAGTCTTGTCAGTCTTCTGTTTCATAGTTGTTATATCGAACAGGTTTTCCCTCACCCTCCAGCGACAAAATGCGCCCATGATTTCGCGAATGGCGGGGCGGCTGCTACTGGCGCGCCATCTGGTTGTTTCGCTGGAACGACTTCGCCGAGCTCGCGTGAAGAAGGTAGCGATGTCTGCCCGAATTGTGGGTTGTGGTCTCGAAAGCCTCGAGGCGCGGAGGCGTGTTCGAAGGTCATCTAGGATTTGCGCGTCGCGATGAAGGAACGGTGTGATATAATACGTAAGCAAGAAAGAACGACGCGCTTTGAGGTTTTAGTACAGATTGAGGTAAGGCGACTTGCCAGGTGCATTCTACGTTCGAGATGCAGGACCAAAATTTGGCTAGCAACTAGCGCCGGGGTTTGCGTGGTTCGCCGTCATCGTTGCATTGCGATGGCCAGAGCCGCCTCTTCACACCCAGCAATAGCTGCGCCGACAGCACAACACAATGCGCCCAACTGCACAGTGTCTTGCGCAGGGAGGCTTCATCTCCCGCAGTTTGGAGGAGTTCAAGCGCCTCTCGCAGGTTGGTATGCGCTGCCCGCAGCTGTCCCACGCGACATCGGCTCACCTGTGCAGCTCTCAAGCTCGAAGGACTGAGCACCCCGCGTAAAGCGTTCCCGTTGGTGCGCTTTCAAGATGCCGAGGACCTCAAGCAATGCAAGAAAATGAGTGACAAGGACATTGGCGGCTACTCGACTGTCAACTTCGACTACCACCCCGTCACCCAGACGGAGCCCGCGCACGCACGCTTCCACGGCACCATATCAACACAGCTACCCCACAACCAGCCACACATACAGAGGACAGGATATGCGGGGTGGAGGACACTAGAGCGAGGTCGTACCATCTTCGGTCCCTCGTTCTGGGACGTTAGCTTATACGGCTACTTGGCCATGCAGTTCAAGTCGGACGGGCGCAAGTACTTCATAAACGTGCAGACCGATTCAATCGTACCCACCGACATTCACCAGCACTTGCTGCACTCAAAGACCCCAGGAGAGTGGGAGACGGTGCTCATCAAATGGAGCGAATTTGTGCGAACGAATCACGGCCAGGTTGTTGAGCCGCAAAGAGAGATGTTGACACAAAAAGTGCGTACTGTAGGCATCTCCCTGATAGACAGAATACCCGGCCCTTACGATCTGAGTATTGGCAATGTCTGGGCGACCAATGCGACTGAGGAGGATGACATCCTGCGGCATACACCAGGTGTCATCCAGGGTCTGCCCATTGGCTCGCGCAGGCGAGGAGATAGTAGCAAGAATGCTGAGAGAAAGGACTCTGTCCAGCAGGAGAGGGAACGCGATATCACCGAGACCAATAATTAGGAATTTTGCTGGCGCTTAATCATACTGCCAGTATTGTACATCGAGACTTCTTGCTGTCTTTCAATGGTCTAGTTTCAAAAATATGCCAGAAATGCAAATTGAGACCTAAACGCAGCTTCTCGGGTGAAACAGTGATCCTGGTGACCTTGACAGACGTACTTCAGCGCGAACGCGACTACGCGTTTGGGGGTTTCGCTTAGCCCGCGCTTGCTTTACACTGCGTGTAAACAACAGGGCCATCTCCTCTGCCAAGATTGGCTCAATAGCTAGCTCCGCTGTCGCGAACCCAGAGTCAAGATTATTTCCACATGGCCATGTTCCGCGCATGAGGAGCGGCGACACCGTCCCAGCTAAGGAGCTTTTCGTATTACCTTCGGTCACAGACTCGGCCTTCAGGATTCAAGATGGGCACGGCGCGCTATCTCACAGCGCAGAAGATCAGCTTACTGGTCCTGCTACGGTTATATTGCAGTTCTACGCTACCGTCTTCGTCCACAATACCCATTCTTTCCTTCATTCTCTCGACTACTCTCCCGTCAACTTCTTCAAGCGCCAGATCCCAGCGCTCTTCTGCATCTCAAAACTCTTTCTTTCCTATCGACAGCTTCGAAGATGTACTCCAAGGCCACGCTTCCAATATGCCGGGGCGCACACTATTGGACCTGTTTCTCAAGAGCATGTGGGAGATGAACTCGTTCGATGCTTTGCACACCCTTTTCGACAGTCTTAGTGAGCTCTTGGTAAGCCCTCCAAATCAGGACGGCGATGAACAAGACCGCATCTACCTCACAAAGTCATCTCCTTTGGGCATCTTCGTGCGGAGAGCGCGACTTGAGTTCGATAGGTTGCAATTCGAGGACACAATTGCGCTCTGGTCATCTTTCGTCAAGTACCGAGCCCCCACAGCGCAATGGACGAAGCGACTCGCAGGGTTGGCTGCGAGCGGCGTCGATGCTGTCATTGCAGAGATGGGCATGCAGGAAGGTGACGATGCATACGAGATTGCCTACGGGTCTCTCAATGAACCAGACGATGGGGCACAAGGCATAAGTCTCGATGACCTTGACCGCATAATAGGATTCCAGCTCGACCGTTTACAACGCTTCGGCGACCGAGTACCAGAGACAATGCGAGCTCAGCTTCGTGGAATGCTTGTGTCCTCAAGTACAGTACATCGGCAAGCACATCTTGTTCATTCCTTTGATGCCTGGAAAGCGGGTGATTATACAACTGCGTTCGACAATCTGCACCGCTATTACGACTATGCCATGCAGACACGCGAAAAGGTCCACTATCAATACGCGCTACTCCATACGGCAATCCTGCATGCCGACTTTGGTTGTTTCGGCGAAGCGATCGCCGCCATCAACGAGACCATTGCCACCGCGAGAGAGTCTCAGGACATGACATGCTTGAGCTTTAGTCTGAGCTGGTTGAATCACATGAACAAAGCATACCCCAAACAGATGAAGAGTGCAGGCTACATTAGCATGCTTGGCAGCGAGCGAGATGCCCTCACTTTCTTGAAATCGAAAGCTCGCGATTCAAAGATGTATAACTTGCTGAGCGCAACGCTGCTCAACGAGGCAAAGCTGAGTCTTTCAACGGTAAGCTGGGTTGAGTTCATGATGCATCAAAGGCCATGACTGACCGACACGAGTAGGGCGACTCCATATCTCGGGCTTTCGAGAATATTTATCAGTCTTCGCACCTCAACATCAAAGAAAACACCGACAGCTATGGTGGGCAGATGTTGCTGCAGTCCACCCTCTATTCCCGTCTGGGCATTCCGCACCTTGCTGATGTGCATTGCGATTTGCTCCTTGATTGCCACGGAGGAAGCTGCCCAATCGATGAGAGGCTTCGAGCGGTGGGCAGGAAGGCCTTTATCGTATGTTGAGCTTCAAGAGATAATGTCACTTCATTTACTGACAAATGTGTAGTTGAGCCAAAGTGGGCATTATGATGCAGCTATCGAAGCGTTCGAATCGATTGATGTAGCCTCTCAGAACAAGGCACTGAAGTTGAATCAGTACCATATTCTTTGCGTTGGGATTATAAAACTAAAACGTGCTATTAGAAGGTACAATTCACTGTGCACTCAGGGAAACTTCAAACAATCGATTCTGACACTTCTAGATCCGACTGGTCAACTTGTTCTCACCTACTTGCGACACTCAAACCCTCCACAGACCCGTCATCGGAAACTCTCGATCCCGAGCTTCACTTCCTCCTCTCCGAAGCATACATCGATTACCTCATATCAAGAGGCGACTACCCGACAGCTTTCACGACCATCTCGAATCTCGCGCAGTCGCTTAAGGAAGATAACGCCGATGTCCTGCAACGTGTCTCGAGGCTGCTCATGAAGGCTGATCTTTTCCGAAAGATAGGGAAACCAGAATACGGCTTCAGTGTCGCATTGCGAGCAGCGAGTGTGGCAAACAAAGCAAAACTGATGCCCAGCCTTTGGTCTGCAGTTGGCCTTCTTGCCAACATTCTGAACAATCTAGGTGAGTGCGCGAGTGCAAGACGTCTGCTCGAGGCCGTTTTACCGCATTCGCTCGAGAACGGGGACAATATGCTCTCCGGTATGCTGTACTCGCATCTTGGTGACTCGTTCATGGGCCTTGCAGATCCCACAAAGACGACTGAACCTCGATCGCAGACTAGCCACATTGCGAAGGCTGAGCTGTACATTGACAGAGCGAGGGAATGTTTCAAGAAGAGCTCCTATCTGGATGGCGAATGCGAGCAGCTGATGAAGAAGGCTATCATTGCGAAGCTGAGAGGCGACGAGAAGCTGGCCGAGGAATGGAGCCAGAATCACAACCGGGTATGGGATGAGGGCATGAGGGGTATTGAGCAAGCGTGAACTGTAAGGGCTGTATTACAGAATGGGTCCTAGTAGGAGCGGGCACAGGCATATCGGGCGTGGAACAGGTACAAAGGAAATGTATTGCTGGTTCTTCGCCTACAGCTTGCGTTTCACTATCTACACATTGGGCCCGAGAGGGCTTCCGAGACACCATTGTATCAATCGTTGGATGGATAGAGAAGCATTTACTCGTCCTTCTTGTGGAAGTTGACCTTGTCGTTCCAGAAAAGGGTCTGTCATCACATCAGCACAGGCGTCCGGGCAGCAGTCGACAGGCCTGGTCTTACCTTGTCGCCATCGCCCCAGAAGAAGTTCTTGGTGCGGATGTTCTGGTAGGGGTACTCAGGCCTCTCCTCACGGGGGTTTTCGTGCTGCTCGTGTGCAACGTGCTCCCAGTGGGCGTCCCACCTCAACTTGGCATTGACGGAGGCAATGATGATGCAGGGAACGGCGACGCTGTGAGTACATCGTCAGTACATGTTTTCCTGACTCAATTGGCCCATTTGCGCTGCCAATGCCAACCCAATGCCTCCCTCCTCTCTCGTCCCTCATTCTGATATCATATACACGGCCGCTGATTGGCAGCCAGTCCGCAATCACGGAGCGACTTACTAGAGGCTCAACTTGCGCCAGAACTCGCCGCTCTCTCCGCCGTGCTCGGCGATGCGGGCACGCTCGCGGTTGAACTCGTTGTCCTCGGCTCCGGCGAACTGCTTGGGGCTCTCGGAGCTGTAGTTGCGGCGGCCGGCGCGGGCAGGGGCGCGAGCAAGGGCCATGCGCGGGGTCTGGCGGGCAGCAGCTCGGGCGGCGAACATGGTGGGCGGTGGTTGAGTGGAGATTGGTGCGTAGGAGCGGGTGTTGGGCGTTGCGGGCGATGACAGCTCTGAGGTGTGGTGTGAGCGAAAGCTCGAGCTTCCGTGTTGCTTGGCGCGTTTGTGCGGTTTGCGCTGCGCTTGCCCCAGCGAGCGAGCGAGCGAGCGCCCATGTGACGTCGTGCCTGCCTCGAGTGCACCGGCCAGGCGCGCGGCGCGTCTCCGTCATCAGCAGTATGTTGTGAGCCTGCGACGAAGATGAGGCTGCGTCGTCGCCAGCTGCACAAACAATGGTCCGCATCACGACGTGGAATGTCAATGGCATCCGCAACCCGTTTGGCTACGAGCCATGGCGCAAGAACCGCACCTTCAGCGCCATGTTTGACATCCTCGAGACAGATATTGTGGTCATGCAGGAGCTGAAGATCCAGCGCAAAGATCTGACTGACGACATGGTCCTGGTGCCAGGCTGGGACTGCTACTTCAGTCTACCCAAGCACAAGAAAGGTACGCTCGCGATGCAGACCTAACGCATCGCTGCATCACGTGCTGACGGCGTTGCAGGATACTCTGGCGTGGGCATATACACTCGTCAGTCTGTATGTGCTCCAATTCGCGCTGAAGAGGGTTTGCTTGGGGTCCTCTGTCCGCCTGGCTTGTCCACACCCTACCGTGAACGACCCGAGTCAGACAGCATTGGAGGGTATCCGTCACTGGCACGCATCGAGGCAATGGGAATAGACCCGGCTGCACTTGATGCTGAAGGCCGATGTCTTGTCCTCGAGTTTCCTGCCTTCGTGCTGTTTGGTGTCTACAGCCCTGCCAACAGCAACGGCCTACGTGACGACTTCCGTTATGGCTTCCTCGACATGCTCGATACACGGATACGAAATCTCACAAAGATGGGCAAGAACGTCATCCTGACCGGTGATCTGAACATCTCGCGCGATCTTATTGACACAGCTAAAGCGGAAGACAATATGAAAGCAGAAGGCATGACCCTTGACGAGTACTTGAGCACACCCAACCGGCGGATCTTCAACCAGCTCTTGTTCAACGGCAAGGTTGCAGGTGAACGAGACAAGGGAAGAGAAGAGCCTGTCCTGTACGATCTATGCCGCGAGTTTCATCCTAATCGCGACGGCATGTACACACATTGGGAGCAGAAGATCAATGCAAGGCCAGGGAATTTTGGCTCGCGCATAGACTTCGTGCTCTGTAGCGTCAAGATTAAGGACTGGTTCAAGGAGTCAAATATTCAGGAGGGCTTGATGGGCTCAGATCATTGCCCAGTATACGCGGTGACTAAAGACAGGGTGCTGGGCATGGGCAATGCTACCCAAGAAGGCGCGGAGGACGCAGAGTATCATATCCTTGACATCATGAACCCGCCCGGAATGTTCAAGGAGGGCGTCAGGTTGAGGGAGTACAGCAGCAAAGATGTGCCCCCACTCTCAGGCAAGCTCCTCACCGAATTCAACAGACGGCAGAACATTCGTGACATGTTCAGCAAGAAACCTGCACTTGCCATTCCATCGCCTCTGGGCATACTCGAAGCGGCTGCAGTCATCTCGCCAACGCAAGGGGTAGACAAAGGACCCGAACTGGCGGGACCGACAAACGCTTTGTTCTCCGCGAATGGTCAGACTGTGCAAGCCACAAGCCCGCTCGCATCGCCCGAGAAGCGACGCGCATCTGTATCTGCGTCGCCTAGCAAACCGATCAAACGATCCAAGTCTTCGAACCCGGCCCCGAGCTCCAATGCACCCTCGCTTGCCAAAGGCCAGCAGTCTCTTAAAGGATTCTTTCAGACACGTTCCAAAGTCGCCGGGCCAGACTCTGCCGCCCCTTCCGCGCCTCCGTCAACATCATTAGCACCTGCCAATGGTGATGCAAGCGTGCAGTCGAATGTTGTAGCTTCCGCGGAAGCCAGAACTGAGATCACCCCACCACCAGCGGCTTCACCGGCAGCATCCGCCAGTCAGACACCCACATCGCCATCCGTGCTCTGCGATCCTGGTGCGGCACAGCAAGCGTCAAAGGAAGGATGGACCAAATTGTTCTCCAAGCGGCCGCCGCCCCGGTGCGAAGGCCACGCCGAACCGTGTATTGCCCTTACAACTAAGAAACCTGGCGTTAACCGCGGAAGGCAGTTCTGGATGTGTCCAAGGTACGTGTCTCATTGCTTGCACGCGTCTGAGCGCCTTGTTTGCTGCTCATCGGTCTGCCGCTCTGCAAGGGAGCGGGAGCAAGCATGCAGCATGCATCGTCCACGAATATTTGCTGACTTCAAATGCCGCAGACCTATAGGCCCCTCTGGCCAGAAGGAGTCGGGCACACAGTGGCGCTGTGGGACATTCATATGGGCGAGCGATTGGAAAACTAGCGACTGAGGCGCGGGTACGCCATGCGAACGTGTCCGTGTGAGACAGGGGTCAGAATCCTTCGGTTAGGCATGTGGATACGGACGGGTACGGACCGGAGCACGTCTACTGTGCTTGATGAAGTGAGACTGTCAATATTCGAATGCGCTCTTGTATCCTGTAAGCAAGATTGTGGTGGGACGCGGTAGTGACACCTTGCTGGCTTCTGCGAGGCAACGTGATTGAACAGCGATTGAGGAAGGATCATCCAACGCTTGCGTGGACACAAAACATCTGGCAACATGTGTCAATGATCAAATACCCAGAATAAATATCAACAATGCCAACGCGACCCACAACACTCGTTCCTACGTTGTGCAACACTTCATGCACCCTCAACCCATCTCGTTGCACCACCCCACAGGTTATGCTCCACCCACCCGCGCCGCAAACGCATACTGCGCCGCGCAAGCCCGCTCCCCAGGGTCTTCACACGAAGCTCGAGAAGGAAGGCAGCGCACAGCGTCTGCCATCAAGGCTTAGTACGCATCACCAAGGCAAGGCAAGGCAATCACGGCAGGGCACAGTCGAGATTTTTAAATTTTTTTTTGCATTTGAATATTCTTTCTCATCTACATACATGAAGGGCAGCAATCACATTGGCTGCAAGAAGTCCTCCATCAATCTCCGTCCCACGTGGGGATAGGAGTAATCATGAGTGTGAAAACAAAACCGTATTATGCATGTGTGTATGCCGAAAAACAAAACCGTGTTGTGTCTGTGTATACCGAAACCTTGTGCTTCGGTGCAATAGCAGAAGATCACTCGAGATGCTGTCTTCCCATCAAGGCCGCTAAGGTCGTCTCGGTGGGTGCTCAGTGGCGGAAGAAGCAATGGTGAAAGTCGCATTGCAATAATGTGCTAGCGCAGACGGTGTGACGAGGCGAGAGCGTCGTGATTGCGTCGTGGGTAGCATGTCTTGGTGGTTGCTGGGGTTGCTGGGAAACAAATGCCGGGGTAAACAAAATTTGATCGCCCAGCTGTTTTGGCTGATGATCGGGGGTATCTTCAGAAGAGAAGGTGTCGAGGTGTCGACGATGTCGAGAGCCACAGGAAGTCTACGTGAAGGAGATGTCGTTAGAAAAGCTATGTAACATTGCATATCCGTCGTTCAACGTGCAAATGTTCTGTGGAGCGCATCAAAGATACGCAGGATCGAAGCTGGGAAGTGTTGCTTCTTCGTCCGCACCGAGTCGGAATGCGCCTGAGTCTGTCCAGTCAGTTGGGATGGGACCTCCGCTAGCAACGAGATCACTGGAAGCGCCGGCAAAGTTGCTGGAAGTATCAGCGATGCCCTGCTGATTTCGTCCTAGATGATCAGTAAGAATGCCAGCAAGCTCATCATAGAATTCCATAGACTCGCTCAATCCAAAGAAAGCAGCGTCTTGATCATGGACATCAGGTTCGGTCATGTTGTGAGCATAAGTGATCTGCTGTTGCAGCGCCTGAGCAGTGGCATTTGCTCGGACGTTCTGTTTCTTTGCACGGCGCTTGTCGCGTAGTTCAATGCGAGCCTCGTGAGCAGAGCTCGCAAAGTGGGTCTGCGACTTGGCAGTGGCGCTCTTGTCGTTGCGAGATTGAGCAAGGAACGTTGGAGAGTGGGTTTCGGGACCGGGAGTGAATTCGGTGGCGTATCCCATCACCTGGCAGTACTTCATGATGTCTTCCACGGAGAGAGCCATGCCTGCAATTCCGGCACTGGTCGCGTTCAGTGACTGGGAGGTGCCTTTTAAGAGTATCGGGTTGCCTTCCGCGTTGACCTTCAATTCCCAACCGCAGTAATCGAGATAAAGCTCTGGTGAAGGTAGATTGAGATGAGAGCTCAAGAGACGGAGGAACTGATCAAGAGGCGCCTTGTCTTTGCCGATCTGATCACGGATGGTAGACCAAGCTTTCGCCAACAAAGACCACATTGACTTGTTTGGGTCTGCTTCCCACATGATGCCCATGAGGTTCGAAATCTTCTTCATAGGCCATGGCTTCAGCGCAGGGATGTAGATGTAGTAGCCTAAAGCTTTGGTCAGTCAATCTCAAGTAATTTTGGAAAGTTCAACTGACATCGAAATCCAACGAATGCATTCAGAGCCTTCCTGGCTTTCTCTGGAGGCGAGACTTTAACAGTAGCCTTAGGTGGGAACCAGAGCATTGTCTTGGTGAGTGCAGCTTGCGCAACGGGTGCTCTAAGGGATTGGACCAGTTGCAACATTTGGTCGCCGCTGCGAGTGATGAGAAAGTGCGCAATCTCAGCAGGAGTGGGGTCTCGTGGGATCGCCATAGGGTAAGAGAGGATCTGGGGCGGGACTGAGTGGAAAGCGATTTTACTACTGGTTGTCGTTAAGCGTTCTCCCATCTGCGTGATTAGAAACAATGAGTGGGCGAGCGTCGACTGGCAAAAACTTTGGGTTGAGACGTGGGTGAGTGAGTGTCTGAGTATAAGAACAAAGGGCGTGGGATGTGGCACTAATAATGGGCGGGGCGTGGAGCAGGCGAGAAAGTCAGTGCATTCACCGCTGGTCAGTGCATTCACTGTTGCTCTCACCACAGGGAACGAATCAAGTTTCAGTCTTGCAGTTCTCAACTTCAGCGCAGCCCCACTGTGCGCGCAACGTGCGAGGAATTTGTTTTGCGACGTTGACTGTGATTCGCTATAGAATTGTTACAGGGATGTTTCCAGCATTAGGACAAACGGCCACGGCTGGGAGACATTCTAGGCTGCATGTCACCTGCTGGCCCATAGGCTTCACCCAGGCTACTACTCTCGAGGTGATTTGATGACGTACACTGTGAGATAGTTGCCCCGCATGCAATGGTTGTTGGCATGCAGCATATCAATGCTCTTCACCCTATCTATGCCGTCTTATCAAGAGCCAAGTACATGCGCATTTTCGCAGGTTGTATATGGTCTAGATAGCCAACTAGGTGCCGTTCACCAATGCAGTCATGCTGCTGTCCACCGCCCAATCCCTCACTTGACCTTTCCAATCGGCAATTCTGCCATCCTTGATCTTCACAACTACAACCTTGACCTCGTCTCCCTCGACATAGCATCTTGTTCCTCCGTCTCCTTCTTGAATGTCTCGTTCCTGGGATACTCTACGTGTAAGACCACCACCTCCCCACAAGCCGCCATCACCTGGCGAGCTTGAGTAAGTATTCTCGTCCGTGGGCCCGAAAGTATTATTTGCAAGATGTTGCGCCCTGTACCAGCGTTCTTCCTCGGACCCAGAAGGGACTATTTCGGCAATGCCATTGATGGTCGTGCTGATTCTGCTGAGAGAGGCTGTGTTCATGCCGAGAAGAAGCTCTGCGAGCGAACCAGAGCGCGGACCTGAGGCAGATGGTGAAGGCGAGCGACCCTGTTGACTCAGAGTCGGAGGTCGATGGGAAATCCAGTCGTGAACAAGAAGAGAAACACGAGCATTTGACTCCAGATTGTCAGTCTTCCGGGACGAAGAAGGCGTCGTCATTATGATTATTGGTGAAAGTGAATATGGTGTGTTTGGTAGGTACGTGTAATTCATTAAAGAAACATGGGGAACATTGTCTGAGCATGTCGCGAGATGAAGCTGTAATAATCAGCGTCAGATATGATGAAGCAGAATTAGTTGACACGCGTGAACATGAAGAGTTGATAACTTTTGTATGCTCGGATACTCAAAGGAGTGTGGGAGAGGTAGCACTCGCGAGCCATGGGAGAATGGCACCAGTCCAAGATTGGCTCAAAGTCGGGCAAGGGATGAGTAAGGGCAACTCCAGCGATTTCCATGAAAGCACAGATGAAAGACGGCTATGTATAGTAAAGTTTTAAGTAGACACTTACGAAACGGGCATTCTGAAGGCAGGTGACAACCTCGTCTGGCAGACCGCCGGAAATGGCTGACATTGTCGTGGAAGATCGTGTCGACGTCGCCAACCACCAATAGAAACCACCTGAGGCTGCAAAAGAACTTTGCAGCAAAGCGACGAGAAGAGGTCGGTTTCCGGTTGATGAAGACTTGTTCGAAAGCGGAGTTGAACCTTTAAGAGATGAGAAACAAGGTTGGTGTTGCTAATGGCATGACGTTGAAAGAAGGAAGCACCAGTCATGCAAGTGTGGCCGACGAGAAACGCCGAGTATGATAGCCAACCGGGCTAGCAATGTGCTCCGCTGACAACTGTCTAGTCATCCATGTCAATAACATCACAATGGCTGCACCGCCCTCCATACCGCCCATGGCCAGCAACGACAGCTTTAACCCCGACTTCAACGTCCCTGCCGTCGCCGATGATGATGTCGCCCCAATCTCTCCCGTCGACGACACCGCCGCGCCCGCATCACCCGAACAGCGTGCGCCGCCTCAAGACACGCAAACACAGCAGCGCGTGCACGAAGTTCTATACTCAGATATCGGTATTACAACACTATTGAATCGGCTCAAAGCCAGCATTGCGAGCGCCCGGGTCCGTGTATTTTCCCACAACCCACACACTTAGCTGACTAGCTACGCGCAGGACTTCGCCAGCTTTCTGAAGCGTCGCGGAGCCCTGGAGGAGGAGCATGCCGGCAGTCTGAAGAAACTGAGTCGTCTGACGCTTGACGGTCTGCGCAAAGCAGACGCGCGCCACGAATCGTATGCAACGCAGTTCGAGCATGTCCTGCACGCAAACGAGCGTATTGCCGATAACGGCACTCAATTTGGCCTCGCACTTCATGCCATGCATGAGAATCTTCTACAGCTTGCAAACAAAATGGACGCGAATCGCAAGACGTTAAAGCAGACCGGGCTGGCGGCGGAGGGCAAGGTGCAAGATGCAGAGAAACTCGCAGAGAAGGCGAAGGCCAAGTATGATCAGTTGGCGGAGGATCTTGATCGTGTGAAGACCGGAGACACGGGCGCTGGCAGGAAGTTTGGTCTTAAAGGTCCCAAGTCAGCTGCACAGCACGAGGAGGACCTTCAGCGAAAATTGCAAGCCGCAGATCAGGACTATGCCAGCAAAGTCCAGACGGCGCAGGCATACCGGAAAGAACTTGTGGCGACAGCACGCCCACAGGCTGTCTCTGGCCTACTCGATCTCATCAAAGAGACTGATGCGGCTCTGACGATGGAGATGCAGAAATATGGTACGATCTTCGCCCTTTTTACCCTCCTACAATAGCAGGACTGATATTCACAGCCTCATTCAATGAAAAGTTGGTCGTCAACAATGGCCAGGTAGTCAGTCCCCAACCACTCAAAGGCAGCATGGCACAGCCCCATCCAAGTGTCAACCAACTCATCTATCAAATCAACAACGACAAAGACTTTGACGACTTCATCTTGAAGAACGCTACAAAAGTGTCCGTTAAACCCGAGTTACATTATGTAAAGCATCCTACGCAGGCTCCTGCACAGAACTATCCCTCGTTGACCTCGACGGGTAATAATGACCGTCGTACGTCAATGCCTCCTCAACTGCAACCACCAGTATCTTTCTCCTCACAGCAACCGGAAGCGAACGGATCGCCGTTTCCACAGCACCAATCCCCTCCTCAACAGCTAGATCCAGATACCCAACCAAGCTTCTCCCCATACCAGCCCCCCCAACCAACCCACAATCCGGGTCCTACATCTGGAATGTCCCCCTATTCCCCTGTCGCCACGAACTCTTTCTCACAGGCTGAGTACCCACGTGGACCTGTTGGTCAGGCAACAGCACAGCAGACAAGCGGAGTTTTATACAACAATCCACAGCCCCCCATCAACCCTGTGTTCGGCATCACTCTCGAAGATCTCTTTCACAGAGATGGCTCGCCGGTGCCTATGGTGGTGTACCAGTGTATTCAAGCAGTGGATCTGTTTGGCTTAGAGGTCGAGGGTATTTATCGTATACCAGGAACCTCATCTCACATTCAACAAATGAAGGCCTTGTTCGATAGTGGTATGTTGTACACACGTGGAAATGAACTCAGCATTGATTCAGTTTAGATGCGTCGCAGGTTGATTTTCGAAACCCTGAAGCCTTTCAACACGACGTCAATAGCGTTGCCGGTCTGTTGAAGCAGTTCTTTAGAGAGCTTCCTGACCCCCTCCTTACCAGGGAGTTCTATAACAAGTTCATTGATGCTGCCCGGGTTGATGACGACACCATGCGTCGAGACTCCATGCATGCGCTGATCAATGCGCTTCCGGACCCCAACTATGCAACCCTTCGCGCTCTAGTCCTGCACTTGCACCGTGTTCAACAATCTTCCGAGATCAATCGCATGAGTACAGCAAATCTGGGCATCTGTTGGGCGTGAGTATCTTCAAACCCTTTCGGCGCCTTCACTGACCATCTCTAGGCCTTCCATCATGGGGCCGCATAAGGGCAACAACATGGCAGATGCCGGGCTTCAGGCGCGTGTCATCATTACCATTCTGGACAACGTACTCCAAATCTTCGACGAAGATTAATTTTCGTTCCTCTTAGACCACTACCGTTGAAGGCAATGTGATCTGTCAGATCATGTATGACAATACAAGGCATTAATTTTACCCTCAATGAAAAGGTGGCTGCTCCGCTGCTTAGCCAGAAACTACAGCATCACCGAATTTACACATTCCTCCATCTTTGCTTGACCCTGCATAGAGGCTAGTGTAATACCACTTGTCAGGTAAGGACTCCAAGTCGCTTGCGCAAATGTGAGAACTTCTGTCAGACGCTGTAGGATCAGGAATATTGCTTATTTGGTCTGTGCGCCTCCAGCTCATCTTCGTGGCTGGGCCGTTGCCAGCTCTTCTGCACAGAAGATAGGACCATCTAGCAGTGGGCGAGGCCCATGGTAAAAATTTGTCTTAGATACATGCTCATCCGAAGTCTCTTTATGCTGTTCTCAAACTGATCCGACAATGCATATAATACTCCGACTCTGTTGCGTATATAGGTACTTCTGCTCAATATTGAGATGCCGCACATTTTCGCCACGTTATCTGTTTCTTGCTGCTCGTATATATCCTTCTCACGATAATTACTCCATGCAATGCCATGCATGATCTAAGCACTGTTCATTGATGGAAAACCTCGCCGAACTATCAGAGCTGGAAAGTTCTGCTCCTGAGCCGCAACTACATGCACTGTCAATGGTCATTTCGATGGACTTTCTGCTGGGTAGTCACCGAACTTCAAACCAACCATTGTTATCTGTATGGAAAACAAGCGTTAGGGCATGAATTTTCAATAATTGGTTCTAGTGTTACAAACACGGGCATACAAATGACAAGATGCCTTTCAGTCATATAGTATGTTGCCATGTGTCAGTCCTCCTACCTGGCTCCTTAGAATACTATTGCACCTCGGTGGTTCACAAGTTGTAATCGCGAGTTGCATATCACAGACTGTTCGACGGTCATCGCCGGTTAGCAACAATTTTCATAAGTGTCGTATATAGCATTCGATCGAGGCACCCAGGCGCTTGTCCGAGCGCCCGTCCGTCTAGATTATCGGCTTGAACGCCCTCAAGAAAGCAGGTCTGCAACAATAACAACGCTGGAGATGTTCTGCAGGGCGACAAGTGCGCTCAAGTTTGCAAGTGTGACTAGCACATTGCGTTGCACCTAACGCCAGCAAAAAGATGACAACGGTTGGGATGACTGTATCTTATGGACGTGTTAGCCAACAGGATTTAGGCAAGGAGATTTTCACACATTGGCTCAAACATAAACATCATGACCGTGGTAAAATAATCTTCTAGTATGCCATGGACAAGCAAATGCTCTCCGGATAATGAAGTGTATCAAAGTATCATGACGTTGTGCTGAAGAGAATACTATTGCGAATAAAGTTGTCAACATCAAGGAACTACAAGGCCGGTTTGACCTAGGCGTGAGATTCGTGTGATGAAAAGCCCTACCATAACTGTAAAATTTGGCTGCGATCGACCAGAGCCATCAGCACAGCGGACTATCAACGAAGATGCTTGGGTAGAAATCTACAAAGGTAGGTCAGCAATAGCTCAAACAGAAATCGCATGGTTCTCGGGTAGGCAACAGACGTCTAGGTGCCTCGGTTGCCTGCACTCACCTGCCTCTCATAGTTCGTGGTCTGCTTTGTGCGGGATGATATGGTTTTTTGACACCCGCGCCAGTATCATGCAGACCTCGCAAGTTCGCAGCAGACTTCTGTTTCGTGGATTTATTGGTGTCTTTAGATACGACACGTGTCACTCCGCCACGTTTCGATCGAGGAGACGAGGCCTGTAATTCGGGGTCAAAATGAATAACACGCTTTCTGCCGTCTTTTGATGCACTTCGCAACGACGCTGGTGTGATGTTGGGAGACGCGTCCTCATCGGATTCGTCGTTATCAATATCTGATTCCGAACTAGGGGTGCTGGGTCTCTTTGAAGGTAGCAGGCCTTTGCGGCCATTGCCGACCGAATGGGCACGACGTGATGTGGTATTCATACGCGCAAGCTTACTGACAGCCTTCAATGCGCCTGGTTTGGCGACCTTCCGCTGTAGGTTGACTGTAGTGGTCCGAGTCGATCTGAGCGAACCATTGACTGTGCGATTCATAATAGCTGGCCGCAACCTCTTGGAAACCCCTGATGCGGAGGACCGCTTCATAGCACGGTCCTCCCGGGAGGCGATTTGTCTGAAGTGTTCAGCTGCGTCATTGTCGGCCTGTTCGCGAAGGGCTTTCATAGTACTTTCATGTGTTCTGGCCTTCAAGTTCCCGCTCAGTATCCTACGCTTCTTGGGTGACAATTCGGCGGCACTCTCTGATCTAGCACGAGCCGAGCCGAGGAAATGCTGAAGCTTGCGCTTGGTTCCAGCAATAAGAGCAGATGCAATGGATCTCTCCTCCACTGGCTTCTTTGGCTTCGGGCCAAGAACACCTCGACAAGACTCAGTACCGCAACGACATTCCTGGATGTTCTTTTGGGAGAACGGACTACATAAGATTAGAAGTGGGAATTAGGGACATGTCTTGCTTCCAACTTACTCGAAATTATAGTCGTATGTCAGCTCTTCTCCAGTCATGACTCCACGTGAACCAGCGAAGAGTGCCATCCTCGGCTCCCCACCAACGGTCCATTTGATCATCTCGCAGTTGGGCTCGCAGGAATGATTCACAAATCGTGCAATAGTACCTCGAGTAGCATCGATGATCATCTTGTTATCGAAGCTCATGAGATAATAACACTGATCTACGTTAGCTAATATTGCAGAGCGCGATGGTGATCTTACTTTGTCTTTCTTGTAGATCTGCTTCATGCGCCTCTCGCATTCTGATTGTGTAATGATCTCGCCTGCATATTCGACGATGATCTGGTGGGGTTTGAAGGTCCTCATTGCGCGGACCCCATATCCACGACCATCGGTCTCCATGACCTCCACGCCATAGTCATAGCCGTTGCCTTTGCCTCGTCGCTTAAGCTCTGCAAATGGGCGGTTCCCACATTGTTCTGGAGTGAGCCTGCAATTCGTGCTGTCGCATTCATACGCCATGATGCGGTTATGGCAAGCTTCTCCACAGCCATCCTCAGGATCACAGTAGCATTGAGACGAGTCTTGCTTGTCACGCTTCCATAAAGCAGATGCGTCACCAATGAAGCGGTCTATGTGATGGTTAGCGGAAAGCTGCAAAGAAAGGCATGGATATTATACTCTTGGAGAGCTTCACCCAACCATCTACCTTCACCTTTCTGGGTAAAGGATTGTAAGTGTCGAACGGAAGCTTGAAGTGTCGATATACGTGATGAGGGTCTTCGTGCAACATACGGCCGCCAGCAAACATAGGGAGAGGAAGCACACCACTTTCCTTTTGCTTCCTGGCCCTCTTCTTTGCGCGATTCTGTGTCTCCGACAAGCGTGCATCGAAGTCGCGATGTTGACCAACATAAAGACCCTGCTTCAGCCAAGCCTTGGTTTTAGGCTTCAAATATTGCTTCTGCTCCAAGGATGCGTCTGTGCCGTCGTCCTCGGGAGTGGCTGTCGCGGTGCGTGGGCGTCGTGAAGCTGATGCGCTGGCAGAGTGCGTAACAGATTTCACGTGGGAATCTGAAGCGCTCCTTCGGAGAGCCTTGCGGACGATGGATGTACCTCCAGCAAGCGAGGTTGCCACAGCCTCACCAACGCCAGTAATATTACGAAGAGCTTCCTTGCGAAGATCTGTGCCCCGTGAGGAGGTGCGGCGACGCAGTGCTTGAGCAGACTCGATAGCGAGCTGTTCCTCCGCGGAGTCAATTGCACTGGTCCCATTGAGTTTTGCTTTGGTTACTCTCTTTCTTGCTGGTGTGTCATTGCTCTTAGGGGCCAGTTCCTCCAGCGAGCCGTGCAAGACATTTGTATGGTGCTTCTCAAGGTATTTTGTGGGAGTGTGAATTGCAGTTCCGGCAAGGATCTGGACGTTGTACGTGACGACCGACTTGCGCGAACTTCGAGACGGCCGACGGCCCTCGCTATTTGGCGTGTCGGGCTGTCGAGGTGGCGCGCCGATATGCGCGCCAGCTGTCGGGCTAGCCGAAGCGTCCTCATACAGTTCCGTCGTCTGCTCGAGCTTCGTTATTTCGGACATGACGCTGGCACCGTCGTCGAGACTGGTGGGCGGTGTTGAGATGGGCGGCGACGCGCTGGACGTGGCGCGGACGCCGGTCTGTTGACCCGCGTTGTTGGACAGCATGGACGATGTGGATACAGGCGAGCTGTCTCGCGCAGCCATGGTCGTCAGGAAGTCGCCTTACAGGTCGCGTGGTAGGCACTTCGTTGCAAGGCAGGTCAGTGACGCGCAAAGGAGGTCCAGTCTCACGGGCGATGCAGCAGTGACAGTGCCAAAGCATACGCGTCTTGAGCGCGCATAAAGTCCGAAGATGGTGCAGATGAGTCAATCAGGCCTGCACAGAGGTGCGTGCAAACGCGACCAGCATGGCGACTGAAAGCAAGGTCGGTTGCGAGTTGACGGTTGGTCGGAGGAGGCGTGAACCAGTCTATCAAGGTAAACATATGAAGCTAGCGAGTCCAGTCAGCCAGCCAATTAGGCTACCCAGATCTGCCGGTGTCACCACCCTCGCATTCCGTCTCGATAGCTCGAGAAGCTCAGAGAGTTGCTGCACTGCGTGAAACAGTTTCGCTCGATGAAAAGTTATCACTTGGTTGCTTTCATGATCCGTATTCATTCGCTATGTCGCAAAGTTCACGGATATGCACATGTCGGAGCACACATACAACCCAGCCAATCACTGAAACTCAATATGGATATCAGATTATTCATTTACTAAGTATGCCGGAGCGAGCACATCGCTCAGGACGCTGCATTCGTGCCTGGCGAGCTTCGAAGGGCTCTACCAGTCGGCCCTTGGAAGCCGTGGCTGTTACTGACGTCTTGCATTTCCAACCCTCCACCCTGCTGCTCAGCTGCCAAAGGCGCTGTGCGCTTGCCTTTGCGAGGGTTGAACCTTTGATCCCCTTCTTCATACTCCTTCTTGAAGTGCAGATATGTCGGAGGGCGCGGACGTTGCAAGACTGCAACCCAGTTCTTCAAAAGCGAGCCTTGCGTGAAGGGTCGGTGCCGGTCCTTCTTCATGAATTTGTGAGAATTCAGATATTCACGAGTGGTCTCGCCCCTACCGACCAGGAACAGATGATAGATACCGAGGCTGAAAGGATATGCCCATCCCAGCAGTCCATATATTGACATTGCGAATGGAACTCGCCAACGGTTGATCGCCTGCCCAAAAGAAGCAGTGTTCCTTGCACGCCATATCAGGATGTGCGCCAGACTTGCTCCTAGCAGGAATAGTCCGAGCAAGGTTGTAGCACAGACAAAAACGAAAAAGTAGCGATAGTTACGACGGCCCACACAATTGTTGAGCCAGACGCAGTGATGATCTTGAGTTTCGACACAGTTGTCACAAATGCGGCAGTGGTGTGCACGTGGAGGTCGCCAGATGTTGCAGCTCTTGCAGTACTTGGTCGGCACCTCCATTGCTGCATTTGTGCCAGTTGCCGAAATAACCATCGTCCACTCGGTTGTTGGCGGACCGAGATTTAGAGGGTCGTCATTAGGATTAGTGGGTGCGAAGGGATGTAGATTGCGAGGCAGAATCTTGCTAGGTCAGCGTTGGACAGGAGACTCGCAGATCAATACTCACGCCAGGGTCGGAAGTTGATGCATGGACGAACGAAGATACAGATATTAAAAACAGGTAAGCAAAGAGGATGGGTATCGATGGAGAAACATTAAGCCATAGCCATGGAGCACTACATATCAGTCAGCTGGTTCCAGAGAACCACTTGGGAAATGTAAACATACGAAAAAGCGAAGAAAAGGGCGGCTGGCAGTATGATCATAATGGCGGTCGCAATGTTCACGGGCCTATCGCGCGTGTTCTGCAGCCGCCCACCCCAGCAAAAAGCTGTATTGCCAGAGAAGTATTGGTAGTTCTTGCCAAGCTCTCTTTTGACGGCTTGCTTGGTCGATTCTGTCCGGGCCAATCTTGGGGACGATTCCGCAGAAGTGAGCTTTTCGTGCCCTTGGTGGACGCGCATCTGAGCAGACCGACCATCACGGTTGGGTAACATGAAGCTGGAGCGAAAGGATCTAGGGGACTTGGCTGGCGTGGAGACGTGGCCAGCATCATTGTTGTGCGTGCTGGCGAGATCCAGATGCTGAGGTCGAGGTCGTTGCAGAGGAGTAATACTCTCGTCTCGGCTGCGAACAGTCTCGGCCCCTGTGGGCGTTGTATTCGCGGTTGTACGGTCGGGCATGTCTCGGTCAGTGATGTCAGTTCCGCGGGACGGTGGAGGCTGGTCCAGCTCGTGATGAAGGCCCAGCATAGGTTGGCCGCGCATCGTCCGTGTCGAGCCCACGCTCTGGCGGTATGAGCTGGCAGTCGAGTCACGCACGTTGTCGGCATGCATAGAGTTCTGGCCCAGGAGGGATGTCGGTCGCTGGTTGCGCTGTTGCTGGAGACGTTGCGAGCTCATGGGCCGGAAGAAGCCGTGGGCAGCCAGCGGAACGTGGGTCCTACTCGTGGCCGTCGTTGGCCGGCTGTGTCCCAGGCTGCCTGCGACGCTCACGCCGCCTCCCCGTCGAGGTGCTGCGGGCTGCGACCATCGTCCCTGGCTGCCCGAGTTCGCGGTGGCAACGGAGGAGGGGCGCGACGGCGGCAGTGACGGCTCGCCGACGGGGCCGGTCATGCCCAGCACGCGGCTGCCCGTAGAGCTGCGTTTCTGTTCAATGGTCGTCATGGGCGAAGCGTGGCGGTGGTCAGGGTCGTGGCTGAAATGGTCATGACATCGGCGGAGGAAGGAGCGGAATAGTAAAAGGAGGGTGCGAAGGAGCGACAGGAAAGAAGGGCGTGCAGGGCGAGCGGCTCTGTGGCGCGGCGAGCGAGGGCGCGCGTTGGCAGCAGCGGGCGCTGGAAAAAGGTCGAGAGTTATGAGCGCAAAGGGGCCGGTGATTAATGCTCAGGCTGTCGACGTGCTCCAGGGCTGCCGCTCGACGCTAGGCCGGTTCGGGCTGCACGCAGCTTGGCTCGAACCACTGTGCCCAGCTTTGTCGTCAGTCCCGCCAGTCCACTACGAACCCTCTCAGCAACCTCGTCGACGCCCACCCACACCGACGCAGCCATGTCCTCCATCGCCGCCCGCTCAGCCTTCCGCGCTGCCCCCCGCCTTCGCGCCACCGCCCCTGCCCGCCGTTGGGCCAGCAACGCTGCCGCCTCTGACTCTGGACACGCCGAGAGGCAGGCCGGCAAGGACGCCCTCAAGACCGGCGCGAAGCGCGACCCCGAGCTCTATGTACGTGGCGAGCTCTTGCCATGACGGGAGATGCAATTGGAGGCTAATTGAGTCGCGCAGGTGCTTCTGGCCATCATGAGCGGTGTCTTCGGACTCGCAGGCTGGCACTTCTGTAAGCTTCCTAGCTAGTCAAGCGACGCACAACGGAACAGGACCTTGCTGAACTTGCGCAGCCCGCTCGCCTACTAGCGCCTCCTCTGAGCGCGTTGTATCCAAGGCCGAGCACAGCGAGCCCTGGAAGTCTGGTGGCTCCAGCCCATACCAGTACCACCCCGGCGGTGACACCAGCGTGAAGAAGGACGCCCCCTCGGCCCTGAACGTTGTCGTGATTCCCAACGTCACGCTCCCCAAGGTAGACCAGTCCTCTGTCGTGGTCATGACTACGTCTGTGCCGGCATTGGCTAACGATTTGCCAATAGGAGCTCCACGACACATATAACAAGTGGGGCAAGGACGGCTACTAAGCTGCCATCTGCCAGCCGATGCTTGGAGTCCCGAAGATTGCTTGAGAAGAGCAGACCCCAAAGCCTGGACACGTTTTTATTTAGAACTCAGCTGTACATAAGTTATGTAGCAGGAATCGAAGACCTAGAAGCAGCTTACTTTCCCGAGTGTGACTGTCTGTGGAAAGTGTAAGCCTCAGCTTGCGTGCAAAAGATGGTTTGGCCTCGGATGTGGGATTGTGCATGAACGTGGTCACAGTTTGTCAGGACGGCACATTATTACTACTATGTGCTGCGTGTTGAGCGAAGCGCGGACGATCCATAAAAGAATAACGAAAATGCTGTTCATGCATCCTTTACTAGCATTGTTGGAACCACGGAAGATGCACGGATGGATCTTGAAATGTATGTGCCAGTGGCATCAATGTCTATGGGTATCTCATGCTTTTATTCTTGACCCGCCACCAAATTCACCCTTAAATGCCATTGGCGCTGGGCAATCGCTTGCGGATCTCGGTGGCCATGTCTTTCCTGTCGACAAGGACACCATCCTTCTCCGGGTTGTTTTCGTCTGTGATACCCATGACCTTGATCTTGACCTTTCCCGCTTTCAATTCCTCTTCGCCCAAAATGACCGCAAGTGGCACGCCAGCAGATTCTGCCTGTTTGAACTGCTGCGGTAGCTTTGGCTTGAGCTTGTACGAAAACTCGGTCTTGATGTCAGAAGCCCACAGCTCTTGAGCCACCTGCATGCGCTCTGTCAACATGCCTGTGAAGCCCTTCCCACCAAACGCCATTACAAAAACGTCGACATCTTTCGCACGCTGCGTCGAGTCGCCGCGAGCCTTGATGATGCTGATGATGCGGTCGATACCGAAGGAGATACCCACACATGGAATAGGCTTCCCACTGAACATACCAACTAGGTTGTCGTAGCGACCTCCAGCTGCGACACTTCCGACGCCAATCTCCTGTTTCTTGCCGTCCCCTTTCGGAGCAGAACCCTCGGTAACAACCTCGTAGATCAAACCAGTGTAGTAATCTAGGCCTCGGGCGAGCGACAAGTCGAAGGATACGTGGCTCCGTGCATTGAAAGCGTCCAAGTAGGCGAACAAGAGTTCCATATCCTGAATGCCCTTCTTCACGTCCTCGTTTTGCGAGAGTACAGGGTCTGCCTTCAGGAATTCGATTATATCATCTCCACCTTTGCGTTGCACCCATTCTCCGATTTGATCTGCAATGTCTGGGGAGAGACCCTTTGTCTCCATTTCTTGCTTCACCTCTGCCCAGGGAAGCTGACAACCATTAGCAAAACAGTTTCTTCGCAGAACGACGTCGTATTCTTACCTTATCCAACTTGTCCACAGCAGAACTGATTGGTCGTATTAGATCGTCTTTCACACCAGCAGCTTTGAACATGCCATCTAGGATCTTGCGGTGGTTCATCTTGATAGTATATGATTCCCAACCAAGGGCCTCGAAAACGTCGTTCACAATCTTGAGGACTTCGGCATCGGGGATCATCGCATCGTATGCACCAGCGACATCGAAGTCACACTGGTAGAATTCCCTCATACGGCCCTTTGTCATTGCTGGTTGATCACGACGGTAGACTTTCGCAATCTGGTAGCGCTTGAAGCTTTGGACACTGGGGTTCATAGCAAGCCATCGCGCAAGCGGGACTGTCAGGTCGTAACGCAGAGAGCACAGTTCTCCTCCTTGATCTTGCAGATCGTAAATGAGCTTTGAGTCCTCCCCATATTTGCCACTGAGTATTTCCTTCAATTCAAAGACGGGTGTGTCGAGGGTGGTTGCGCCGTGGCGCTTGAACACAGTGGTTACGGTCTCAAAAAGGCGATCACGGAGCGCGGCATCCTCGCCAGTCCCTGGCAGTGTCAGCACATGTTAGCTGGGTGAGAAGACGCAGATCCAAAGCGTAGTTTGTAGCGTACAGTCTCGCGTGCCCTTGGGCACCTTCAAGTTGAAATTCTTGGATTTGTCGTCTTTGCCCATATCGTCATCAATAGTGCCGAACGGAGATTGGTTGCTGTGTATGCGGCGGGCTTGGAAAGGGCGGGCTGGCGCAGCAAGGCGAATAATTTTGCTGCGAACAATTGTGTGTCGCGGGATGTTTTGGAGAAGCGCGGGGCAGGCGAAGTGGGGTGCAAAGAGCCGCATGAGCAAGGAAGTGACTCAACGGGGCAAGGGCAAGCGCGTCAGAGCAAAGGAAAGTTGAGCAGCCCAAAGTTGCTGACCATCCTGGCCCGTGCGCCAAGGATGTCAATCACAAGTATATGCATACCGGTGTATCAGGGGCATTCATCCATTCATGTTATAACATATTCTAATTCGCAGGATCTTTCCAAAGACTACCATCTACGGGCACCTACCATGGCTTCCGAAATTCCAGTAAATCGCGTTGCCCATAGTACTCGGCGACTACGGTCAAGATCATATCGATGGTGACCCTGGTATTTAAATCGAGGGCATCATCGGTAGTAGAAGGTGAGACAGTAAATGACTCAGGGAACAGACGATCTGGTTGTCTCGAGCTTGCAGTAGCCGAGTCTCGCATTCGCATAACTTGGCGCTGCCTTTCTGCCTCTGCCCGAGATGGTATGACGCGGACCTTGATCTCTTCTTGTATAATGGCTGGATCTTGAGCAAGATGTTCACTGCGACGTGCATGTGTCTCGTCAGTGCTAAGCGCGTGCGCCGGTATGCCAGCCTGTACTAGATTATCACCGAGCTGCGCAAGCAGACGCGCGCGCGCCTCTTCAAGAGCACTCTTGTTTGAGTCATTGTTAGTTCTTTCGTAAATCTCGGTCAAGATATTCGATTGAGGCTGGAGGTCATCCTGCTCTCCTGGCGCAGTCTTTTTAGGTGACATTCCCAGTGTCAAATTTACAACTTCGTCAACTTCAGGTTGTACATACCCCGTGTCAAGGTCATGGGACTCTCTGTTAGTATCGCATGAAACCGGCCTGTCCACCTTGCTTCCGCGATCTTGCGCTTCATTCGCTTCACTCTGGGGCGTGGGATGTCCATCTTGCTGTCCGGAGAATGCGTGCAGAGTGGTACTCATCTCAGCGGCTTTGGTCGCAAGATCTCTGATGTGGCTCATCTTCTGTGAATCAAGTGTTCCGACATCACCTGATAGGGCCAGCAAGGTCCAAATCCAGCAGCTTTTTTGTTTGGAAATCGTATCGAAGCGATTCATGGCGTAGGCGCAATACTCGAGACCACGCCTAATACTCATCTCGTCTAGTTGAGATACCATGGCCGGGGTTGGAAACTCCCGATCGATGGTGTACAGCCATTTATGTCGATTTGATGGTGGCTGCACTGCTGATATTCGACCCAACTCATGTTTTGGCTGAGCTCTACCGTAAGTTCCTCGCTCCAGCATGCTGCGAAGGGCACCGAACCGCTTGATCAGTTGATTGTGGTATGATGTTTGTAGATCTGGGTCACCGTTTCCCCAGTCTTCGTCGTACATGGGCTCAGTACATTGATCGACTGAAATCCAGGCGCCATCATGGAAGAAAGCATGTTCTTCATGGCTGGTAGTGGTAGGCGGTTGAAGAATCGAGGACTTCGTGTCTTCGGTGCGGATTGTCGACGCGACGAGAAGATTCGGGATCGCTGATGCTTCTGATCTAATCAACGGCCAATTGTTAGCGGCATGCCAACTTGCGCGCGTCATTGCTCAAGACATAGGCTCACTAGATGCTTACCGTACGCTGCGGAGATATGCAAGGGCTTGCCCCAGAGAGTCATCCGAATACTGTGCCTCATCCTCGTCCACTGGGAGAGTGAAGCGCATGCCACAGTCTGCAACTGGCGCATTGCTACGATACGGAGAATTGTCACCGAGATATGGGAAATTGCTGGCCGTTGATTCCACATGGTGTGTTTTCGCACGCTTGTTACCCGGGGTTGTCTCTGTCGTTGGTCTGTCAACAGTCGGCAGCTCGCGCTTGCGCTCGTTGGCCTTGCTTGAGACTGCAGACTCGCCCAGATAATTGTCCGGTCGTTGCAGCTTGTTGTAAGTCTCGCCGTCTTTCGTCACGGCGAGATTTGCGCGCGGTCCTGCCATTTCTGCATCAATACGTGGTGGTGGAGCGTTTGTTGTGGTTAGTGGAAGGGGGCGGCAAGACCTGGCGGCGAAGACTTCAAACTTGGTGTTCCTTTCTTAGACAGATCAACTACTTAACGCACCATTTCAATGATTTGCATTGAGAGCGTATCAAACTTGTATTCAAAACAACTAGTCTAGTCTAACTGTATCCTCGTAGTATCCGCAAAAGAACAAGGTTTCCTTGTCTCTGCTACTTGGCCCCCTCACTGCCCTTTCTTTATTTTCTCTATGTTCTCCTTGACTGGCTGGTATGGGTACTTGATCGTCAAGCACCAAATGTCAAGGTAATCGCATATGGTCCAGATTACATCAACAATGAAGCTTCCGTGTACACCAACAGCCAAGCCGAGACACATAAAGACAAACGCTACCTGGTAGACGTCGCTCCCAAGAGCGCTCGGCCAGCCCACACCGATGTGTTCCTGCAGCCAAGGGCCCAGAGAATCAACAACGCCGTAGATTAACGGATAAATAAGGACATTGCCTCGGGGAAACCGAGATTTCGTCAAATGCGAGATGATCATACGGCCGACGGAGTAGGCATTAATGAGGCCAGCGTAGAAAATGAAAGGTACCAAATGGTGGCGCAGGATGACTGGCTGCAGGAACAGATAGGCAACGATCAAGACCCAAGCTGCTGCAAAGGTGAGAAGACCTAGTAGAGCGACTCGCGTCTTCTGACCGCGGGCACGCCGTGCTTTCATGACATTTCGCGCGCTGAATCGCATTAGCATCTTTGCATGCCACCTTCTGTTCTCTAAGGCTTACCTTGATACTGTATTAAAGACGAGAACGATTCCTCCATACACCATGTACCATTCGTTCCAGGCGAGGTTGTAGATAACATCAGGAATCAGGTTATGGTTCTGTAATCCCACGCTCTCAAGCATCGAGCGCTGCCAGAAGCTACCACCTCCAAGAAACGCGGTGGAGGCGTACACAATGCAGAGAGTCAAGATGCCTTCGACTGGGCCGGAGATAACCCCAAGGGTCAGCGTGTGGGTATGATACTCGTCCCAGGTCTGGACATAGAATGTCAGGGACGCTGTTGGTGTCAGAGCTGAGTATCACAAAAGGCCGTTGTGAGCAATACTCACAAGCAAAGAGTGTCAGAACCGTCTTCCAACCTTGTCCCAAATTCATTGTTGCAGAGAAGAGCAACACCTCTAGCGTTGTATTGATCGCGTCCACACCGTGATCGAATAGCTCGCCTAAAGGCCCGCTCTGGTGGGTCCTTCGTGCCTGGCTTCCATCAACGGCGTCAAAGGTCTGGTAGAGAAAAAGTCCTATCGCCCAACTAAGATAGACCCAAGACGGACAATCCTGGTCTAATGTGGGCGTGTACCACAACAATGTGAGGAAATTCCCGACGACAAATCCAAAACCGGAAAGTGTGATCTGTGTTGAAGTTGGTTAAACGGAAGCTTTGGCAAATCGTCGAACTCGACTCGACACGGTCGATCTGCAGAGGTTCAATAATTACTCACCAGATTTGGCCTGACTTCGTTAGCTTCATTGTGCCTTAGGATTGTGCACTTACGCCATCCACATCGGAAAACATTTTATGACAACGTGCGTATAGAATGGCTTGAGTACGTATTGTGAAAGAAGACTGTGATCAACACCTGAATACTTGTACTCCTTCAGCTTGGGAAGCTTGTCCTGTCGAATGTACACCATAGCTTCGAGCCTACTGGGGAGTGCGCTGAGAGGTTACGATCTTTCTGTTGTTCCTTTTGTTGTGTGTTGGAGAAAAACACAAAGTGGAGGTTGCGAAGCAGGCTTGGCTTGGCTTGTGATTGCGGCAATGACGTGGGTCACCGCGGGGCGGGACTCCCAAACCGGAATCACAACAGCGGTCAGCGACGTGATCAAGCCAGATTGCGCGCTGCATGGTCGTGAGACGCAAGAATCTAGGAAGCTACTTAACAATGCGGATCATTTTGCGCTTTTCTTAGAGTTGTACAATCGTATTGATTTCTTCGTACCTGTGCATCTACCCACCTCATTGGATGCAATAATCGTGTTTCTCCATACTCGTGTTTCTCCATACTCGTGTGCATCGATTGGCCCCAACTGTACACCTGTGAGGTGCTCAACCTTTGCAAATTGCACATCTTCACTGATTGGTAGTCGTTCAAGCAACAGTGCTCCAAGCGCAGGGCACCAAGATCCGGCTCTTCATGGTTTGAATCAGCGGCACAGTCTTGTGCACAGTTTCACCCCACCCTTCTACATTCCAACTCTGCTCACGGCGAATCTTGCGCTCCTCCAGGTTGGCGAACTGCCACAGATGATGCACCGTGTTCAGCTCGCCAATCTGAACGAACCAGGCACCAACGCCCTCCATGACCTCCCTGCGAGCCTTTAAACCTCGCCTCCAATGCGTCTCCCACTCAAGCAAGTTGCCCGGATGTAGCGTGTATGAGCGCAATTCGAAGAGTCCGCCGAGCTGTCGTGGTGGCGTTGTCGGCCAAAAGGAGAACTCTTGCATGAGCGACGTGTGCTTCGATCGGATGAGGCTCTTCAGCTTGGCATCAAACGCAGCGAAGTCTGGATGCGATTGAATATTGTGTAGTGATTGGTGATAGCCTTCGTAACGCTGATATTCCCAGATGTGGACTGCAATATTTGTCAGCGTTGTGTGAAAAGATTAGTGAGCGACTCCAGAGGGACTCACCAAAGGTGTTGCAGTCGCCAACCTCAGTCCTCCAGCTGCCCACTAAATGCACCTTGTTCTCGGGAATGGCTGCCATTTTCGGGTACCAGTTGCCCACCAGCTCGTTATACTCTTCAACCTTGTCTGGCTTGACGTCGTGAAAAACGATGGAGTGAACATATTTGCCACGAGCTAAGACCTGAGAAAAGCTTCGCTCAATGTCTTTGTCAAGCTCACGACCCTCCGGGGTCCCGTAGATAAGGGAAGATAGGGCACCACCCTTTTTCTTTGCGCTCTCCTGTTCACGAGCGCGAGCTTCTTCTGTGTTCGAATGGGTTAGCAACCCCAAGAACTAGACAATCAAAGCGATACTTGCAACGGATTGTCGACCAGACATAGAGGATCCACCAGAAAGGAACGTACTTTCTTGCTGCTCCCTCTGCTTCTGAGCGGCCACGAGGCCATCACGGAACTCCTTCTGCTTCTTATTGAAGCTTGCGGCAGCATCAGGCGTAATATCGGCCAGCGCTGGTGCTCGGGCTGAGCTTTGCAGTGGAGTCCTAGCAGAAAAAGCACGCGTAACCAGAGATACGGAACGAGTTGCTGGCAGGACACTGCGCACGTTGCTACAAACACGTTGCGTAAGCATTGTGGTGCAGTTGCGTCAATGACCGTAGAGGTGGCTCAGTGGATGGGCTGTTGGGTTGGAAAACTGAATGTCGACACGCTCGCCACAAGGAAGTAGTGGGAGGAGTTCGGGGTTGTGCAGTTTGAGCTTGGGCGTGCACTCCACGAACTTGGGGAGCTTTCCCCTCATTGCCCGTGCAGCAGCTGCCCCTGCTAGCGCACACATAGCTGGTTTGACCCGCCTTCCGTAAGGGCTTGAGCTGGAGTCGAAAACTGGAGAACTCACCCCACTCGGGTCAAGCATCCAGTGTGGAGACGCCTTTCTCCTGCAGAAGCGCACAAATAATCGCCTACTGTTTTAGGAGTACGTGGCTGTGCAAATCAACAAGCGCTGTTTTGAGCGTCATTGTCACGGTTTGACTGTATCCTCTCTGCATCAACCCTTTCCGGTCATGGTTGTCTGTTTCCCAAATATGGTACTAATCACGAATAGCGACATGCGTGGTTATTTCATGTGAGTGCTGCATCCAACGCAGAAACATTTCAGAAATGCTGTATGGAAATAATTCAGATATTATGCACATAACCGTTCAGAGAAAGTGCGCGTCTAATCACAGTGATTGCTCGCAATGTATGAGAGACGTCATCACAGCGCTATGTACGCGGCCAAAGTGTTGCCTTGATCGTAGTATGATTGAATTGCTGGAGGTTTGGTACAGCCTCGGGTTTCACTGTACACCTTTCATCTATGGGCAATGACAATGCGAATTGTACCGTTCCAACAATTCTTGAGGTGAATGTTTTGACGTGGATGGTCACATCATCAAGGAAAATATCGTTTGGTAGCTACTACAACTTAGTTGACAATCACCAGTCGTGTGGCACGCAAGTGGGTGGGCACGTGAGTTTCTGATGCCATTCCGTTGCTGTTGCACCCATCTGCAGCCGCGCAGCAGCCTGAGCAAGGGCAAAATTGTGTCTACTTATCTGAACAATCCTGGGTTTGACAATCTGCAGATATCGAATTGCATACTTACGGGTTCCCTTGTTCGTCTACCATGTGCAGCTTATGCGTTTCTGGTCCAAGCGCGGAGTTTCAACAACGTTTACTTAGTGCGACTAATGACTTATCCCTTTGTTCCATGAACTGCTTGGCGACATGGCTCTTCGTACTTTGACACCGCGCCTAACAAGGCGTCTGCTATGCAGGGGACTTCAAACTGCTGCTGCTGCTTCCCACCGTGTTCCCGAGTTCGCGTTTGCATTTGAGTAAGGAAGGCACGTAGCCAAGCTTGAGGGAAGAGCTCTGCTAACATTGCAGCATCGACGGTGTGCTGGTATGCGCGCTGCCTTAGTATCGATCAGACTATGCTGACTTGGAATACAGGTTAGAAGTTCGGACGCACTGCCACGCGCTCACCAATCGCTTTCCTATCTCCAGGCCCAGCGTATACCGTTCATCCTACTCACCAATGGCGGCGGCAAGCACGAGTCTGAACGCGTGGCCGACCTAAGCCGTAAACTATGCGTGCCTCTCGATACTAGCATGTTCATCCAGAGTCACACTCCTTTCGCCGATATGGTTCAATACAAAGACAAGACCGTGATGGTAGTAGGAGGGACTGAGGATAAGTGCAGACAGGTTGCAGAACAGTATGGGTAAGTCGGTCCTGGGCATTTTTATTCAAACGGCTTGTGGGCTCAGCTCTCACAGGTTCAAAACGGTCGTCACGCCTGGTGATATACTAGCCGCGTACCCGGACGTGTGGCCGTTCTCACAGCAACTGTTGTCTTATTACAAGACATTCACACGACCGCTCCCAGCTCCAATCGACCCGACATCACCAACTACTTCGCTTCAAATCGATGCAATCTTCGTATACAACGATCCCCGCGATTGGGGACTCGACGCTCAGATCATCAAGGATGTCCTGCTCTCTGAGCGCGGAATCCTTGGCACTCTTTCCTCCAAGAACGGGAACGCAGCCCTGCCAAACAAAGGTTATCAGCAGGACGGGCAGCCGACTCTTTACTTTTCGAACCCTGATCTACTATGGGCTGCAAAATATCACCTGCCCAGGCTCGGTCAAGGCGGCTTCCGTGAGGCTCTTGAAGGCATATGGGCAGCAATTACTGGTGGCGAGAAGGACGGTGTCCAGCTTCAGAAAGTTGTCATGGGTAAACCGTACAAGCCCACATACGAGTTCGCTGAGAAGCGGCTCATTGCGCATCGGCGCCAATTGTTACAAGGAGATACCAGTCAACACGGGGTTTTGAAGCGCGTATACATGGTAGGGGATAACCCCGCCAGCGACATAGCGGGTGGCAACAACTATATAAGCCCGCACGGAACGGATTGGGCCAGTATTCTAGTCAGCACTGGCGTCTACGTGGAGGGCACAAAGCCGGCCGTTCAACCCCGTAAAATCGTGGGCGATGTCTGGGATGCGGTAAGCTGGGCCGCTGCTCAAGAAGGCTGGACTGAATGAATGGTGTTCAATCAGCATACACTTTACCCGAACCCCTGTTCAGACTGAACTTTGCTTCGAATACAGATTCGCTATAGCACCAGGATGTTTTAAAGTAGCGTGCGACCGATCAAGTGCTATACATGCATCGAGGATGATTGAACGGAGCCTAAAATCTAGACGTGAGTGTGATTCAAGAGTCGGACCTCCAGACGATATCAATCTGGACGGAACAGTATTGGAGCTGCCTTACCTCAGCTTTGTCGACATCATTTCGGGGCCGTGGCGGCGGATGTTTTGGCCTTGCTGGGGTTTAAATCCGCACAACCGCGAATAGTCCTGCACATAGTCTTTGACCCATCAGCGCTGCGGCAAGAATCATGTGTACCGATGCAGGGTGTAATCAGGGCCACCATAACATCGCTGATATGCTCGCGAAAGCCAGGCCAGTATTGACGATACGACAAGAGGCGCCCCCTGTTTCGAAAGGTATTGCCATCGTGTGTAGGTGTCACAAGTTTGTGTCTCTCATCTCCTGCAGATGCCTGTTCGGGCTGTGCAATACAGCATAACAACATGCAGCATAACATGTCGAGCCGCAGCTACGCCACCAATTCCATGTCCATACGTGAAGAGACTAATGCCAGACGCCCAGAGTTCACTGTTGATTCCTCACCGGCTGCACCTGCCTTGGCTGGCGTTTGCAATACCCAATTCTCTCTTCCCCACCGCACATCCCTATCGCTTTCGCACCTGCGATCGTCTGTGATCATTCACCCATGGTAACTATCTGTGACGTTGTCTGCTTCCGCTCTTTGCTGTTTTCACAAGCCGCCGAGCAGGTCAAGAAGGTGGACGGTGCAGTAAGTGTCCACTTATCAAGCGATTGAGCCTGATGTCGTTCCCGGCTTGTAGCTTGTGTAAGTCTACCTATTGACTAACGATGCGACAGGTTGCCACAGCGCTACTAAAGCACATGCTGTCATGGAACGGCTGTCAGCAGGCACACATACACCTTACGGCAGAAAGGCACTTACGCAGAGTGAATACGCCTCTTCAGACGTATCCCAGGAATGTGAATCAGTCGCGAGCGGTACTTCCATTCCTTCGCATCCAGTAACTGATCAGCACGATCCGATCGATAATATGGCCTATCGTCCTTACGAGAACGCTTTTGAGGATAAAAAACGTGACCGTAGTAGCGTCTCATCTATCAGAATCGTCAAAGTACGATCACATTGCAGGAAAAACTATAAGAGCTGGCGATCAATGCAGGCGAGTGGTGCCAGAGACTCTGGCTGTATTGACAACGACGACAGCGGTAGCGCCGGCTTCCGTTCTGAAGAGGCAGAGCGCAATCAAGATGACTTGGTTCCTTCTACACCGGATGACTTGTTTGATGGTACTGAGACAGAATCTTCCACGTTCTCGTACGCGCCATCCACCCGCACCCAAGTTGGTAATACACACAGCGGTACATCTGCTGCCAAAGCCTTTGATTCCTTTGGTCAAGCCAAGAACAATAATCAGAGCGATGTGCACTATACGACAGTGGGGACTCATGCGTCACTGTCTGAGAACCTACCTGACTCCGTCAGACTCAGCGAGCAGACCGGCCTATTCGATGGGCAGGTAGTTTTTATACGACATCCCAACAGAGATGTTTCTGCACATCAATGGTCTTCATCATCCTTCCAATGGATGAACATTGGTCTTTACGTCAGCTGTCGAGGCCAAATCGGAGGTTCATTGGCGTCTGATCGTCTCCGAGGGGCTGACGAGCCTCAAGATACGCTCGAGTATTTCAAACTAGCAGCCGCGAACCGTCAAACGATCATGGTCAAGTATGGACGCTTAAAGAAACGCGCTACAATGGTAGAAAGAAGGCCGCGCGTGGAAGTAAATGTCGCTGTGCCAACTCCTTGCGCGGTTGAAGATCCGCCACTAAACGATTTACGACTCTGGCTCCAGGCAAAAACTGTCTCAGGCGATACTTTGCCATCAACAACGTGCAATGAGTTTGCGAAGCATGCTCTGGAAGATCCCTTCATTGTTGCACTTCGCGAGCCCACCTCTCAGGGCTTAGATATCAGCCAGGTACAAGGCAGCTCAAAGGGTTTGACAGGGTCTTTGGATCTCACTTATCGATTCCCTTTCAACGTGGGGGCAGCAGAAAAACATCGTTCTAGTGGCTCTGGCACGTTTGACGTCAGGAGCACCGGGACCTTGGCTCTGAGTTACTCGTCCAAGCCAGTTCTGCAAGACATTGCCTTTGGTGAACGCACGATTCAGCAAGAGAGTTCTTCCGCGAACAATGAAAAATTTCAGGTACTTCGTGTTAGCACAGCGCATCAGCGGTTCGAAGGGCGTGTGCAATGCAGAGACAACGACGCAGAGTCACAGGCTACCCTGCCACTGCACAGCAGTGTTGTGTCGGGTGTCAGAACGATGGATACCACCGTGCGACATCCTCTATCAACACTACCCATCACTCCATCTACCTACACGACGTTTGCTCTCAATGCTGCTAATGCCCCCCACGCCAAAATCATGACATCAGGTGCAAGAGCTGGCGCGCCACAATCAAATCCTGATGCCGTCAACGCTACACCTGCCAGACTTCATTACAGTGATCCAGATGATGTGCGCAGAACTCGGCGACATGAGGTTGCAAACGGGTTGAATCAAGAAGCCCCAACTCCACAGACGTTCAGAGGCCCTTTCTTTACCGATTCCAAGCCGACCATTCACGACCCTACAGTCGCGCTATCGGTTCATGTCAGCAAGGAAGAGAAGCTAGAGAATTGGTTTCGTGACGGTCATCGTGCCACGCGTCAAAAGGAGTATGCCAAATCGCTCATCGTTGCTGTAGCGGACAGCGATAGAACCCGGCATCTCGGATCCAATGGCAAGACGTCTGCTCAGGTAGAAGAAGGCCCTTTTGCCAACACTGCCCCGTTCGTACGCTTGTACGAGAACCTTTCCGAATACGTGGAGGAGTCTCGCAATGGCAGCGGTCGATCGTACTTCACGCGAGGATGGACGCCGGCGAGCCCACGGTTTCAAGCAGCGGGATTTGATAACAGTACTACCTATGCCAGCAGAAGGACTACTCGTACAGGTCGGTCGAGGACGGCTTCGTTCAGACCTGTTCAGAGCCACATGTGGTGCTGAACATATGAAAGGACAATACATGCCGGTATTGAAGGAGCTGACAAGACGTCGCTCCACTTCTGAGATAGAGGAAGCATACAGTGGAGTGAGCAAATGGGAAAAGGCCCAGACTAAGTGACTGATGGTTGTCGTATCACGGCGCAGCTGGGCCTCAGGAAGGGTGGAAAACAACTGCTTTCCTATCATAGATGGCTACCTGACTTGGTGAGACGATGCACAGTGGGAGAAATCAAGCGTTCGACTGCGTTTTCGCACAAGCTTTGCGTGCCTCTTATATTGGTCTTTCACCCTAATCGTCTTTGATAAGATCTCTCACTCATGCCTCGATGGCATCTTTTGATCCGCTGTTGATACCGCAGCAAAGAACATAGCCTTGCTCTGCAATCGCAGGGCTTTCGGTCGTTTGCGTAGATTAGTGACTTAGGTCGCACACGACCATGCCAGCGTAGCAAGAGCCAAGTCGAAGCCATTCGCGTGCCTTCGCTAGTCGCTCACCGGGCGACCGCTGCACTTCTCGCCTGCACAAAACGGCGTGGCTCAGAGACTGACAGCCCATGTACAGAGACGGCTTCTTCCCGCACGATGATCTTGGGCGCGCCATCTGAGACCCTTATCTCTCAAGCTCGCGCTTAGTGTGCCAACTCCATTGGCAGCGAGTCATTCAGAGACTTTTCAGCACATCAGCAGCAAGCTTCCGCTGTCCACTCTCGCCAAGCGCCTTCTCGTCAGCCTCTTGTATGCCCCTGCCCACAGCTAATGTCGTCCTCACGTTCCCCCCATCCACATGTACAAGCCCGTTCCTCCCCACTGTAATTTCGAACCCGACCTTTGCGCCAATGACATCCAGCAAGGGTAGCCCGCCCTTGGGAGCCAGCAGCCTCCTCGCCATTCCCAGGCTGATCTTGAACAGCATGCCGCCCTTCAGCGGACCGAGGCCCTCGCCTTTCCCTGTGGACGGGTCGACACAGGTCAGCTCTGGCGGCTGGTCTTTGCCGGCGGTGGCGACGCGGCAGTAGACGAGCGAGTTGGGCGGCAGCTGGGGGCGGGTCTTCTTGGTGGCGCCTTCGAAGGCGAGGTGCGGGAGGGCGGCGGGCGGCGTCTCGGGGGTCAGCAGGCAGTTGAAGTTCTCGGCCGCTGAGCCGTTGACGGTGGCTATGACGAGGTCGCCGGCGAAGGGCGTGTACTGTGGCGTGTCAGTTTGCCGCAGCAAGAGCAATTGGCGGTGTAGACGCACCCGCCCGCTGTTGTACTCGACCAGCGCGGCATTCTTCCTGTTGTCCGTCACCAGCGTGCCGGCGACGGTGGAGGTGACGGTGTTGGGCGGGATGTGTCGCAGGCCAGGGCCGAGAGTGAGCGTCTTCTTCTTGCCCGTGCCCGTGGGCAGGGCGTGCTGGGGTATCACATCGCCAGGCAGGACGACGTTGAGTGCTGTGGCCATGTCAATGGTGGTGTTGCAGTCAGTGCGGGACGTCGCCGCGGGACGGTTTGGCGTGCGGCGGCGATGGACGTTGCCCTGACTAGCGCTAGTGAGTTCGAGCAGAACAAATTTCGAAGTTCTAGTCCAGACGCATCAACGTCCAACGCCGCAAACTCAGTCGACCAGAGTTCTGCCCCCAAATCCGCCGCCCGAGACACAGCACACCGTCTGCATATTTGGAAGAGAACAGCGCCGCCGCTACAGCACACGCAGCCAGAATGAGCGCTCAGGCAGACCCCGCGCAGCGGGTTGCGATTGGTATTTCGTTCGGAAACTCGTACAGCTCCATTGCTTTTACTTCGAGCGTGAGTGGCTCCTGTGAGAATGCTGTGAACAGGGTCTGACGCCAGAGCAGGAGGGCAAGGCCGAGGTCATTGCCAACGAGGACGGAGACCGCCAGATTCCCTCGATCCTCTCGTACGTCGAGGGCGAGGAGCTCCACGCCGGCCAGGCGAAGAGCCAGCTCGTCCGCAACCCCAAGAACACCGTTGCTTACTTCCGCGACTTCTTGGGCCAGGAGTAAGCCACACGCACGCCCGTGCCCGCACAACAACTGACCAGCGCCCAGCTTCAAGTCGATCGACCCCACACCCGCCCACCAGTCCGCCCACCCCATCGAGAGCGAAAACACAGTCGCCTTCAAGATCCGCGACAGCGAGAAGGAGGAGGAGAACACCGTCACCGTCAGCGAGATCACCGCCCGCCACCTGAGGAGACTGCGCTCGTCTGCCTCCGACTACCTGGGCAAGGACGTCAACGCCGCCGTCATCACAGTGCCCACCAACTTCTCCGATGCGCAGAAGGACGCCCTGAAGAGCGCCGCCAAGGAGGCCGGCATCGAGGTTCTGCAGTTCATCAGCGAGCCCACCGCTGCCGTCCTGGCCTACGACGCCCGCCCTGAGGCAAAGGTCAGCGACAAGATCATCGTCGTGGCCGACCTTGGTGGCACCCGCTCCGATGTCACCGTCATTGCCTCGCGCGGCGGCATTTACACCATCCTGGCCGCTGTCCACGACTTCGATGTCAGCGGATCCAAGCTCGACCAGGTCCTCATCGACTACTTCGCCAAGGAGTTCATCAAGAAGCACAAGTCTGCTGGCGACCCCCGCGAGAACGACCGATCCCTGGCCAAGCTGAAGCTCGAGTGCGAGGCCGTCAAGAAGGCTCTGTCCATCGGACAGACTGCCAACTTCTCCGTTGAGAGCTTGGCCGGCGGTGTCGACTTCACAGCCACCATCAACCGCTCGCGTTACGACCTGCTCGGCAACAAGCTCTTTGGCGCCTTCACCCGTCTCGTCTCCCACGCCGTCGAGAAGGCCGAGCTCGACCCCCTCGATGTCTCCGAGATCATCCTTGCTGGTGGTAACTCGCACACCCCCAAGGTCGCCTCCGCCGTCGGCATCGCCTTCCCCGAGACCACCACCGTCCTCTCGCCCTCGACCTCGGCTACCGCCATCAACCCCTCCGAGCTCGCCGTCCGCGGCGCCGCCATCCAGGCCAGCCTGATCCAGGAATTTGAGGCAGAGGACATCGAGCAGAGCCTGCACCCCATGGTGACCGTCACTCCCCACCTCTCCACCGCCGTCGGCGTCCTCTGCATCTCCGGCGACGAGTCCAACGGCGTTTTCCACGCTATCGTCGACGCCGAGACCCCGCTCCCCGTCCGCCGCACCGCAACTATCACCACTCCGCGCGAGGGCGGCGACGTCCTGATCAAGCTCGTTGAGGGCGCCCGCCACATCAAGGTCACCAAGCCCGAGCCCAAGCCCAAGACTGAGAAGGCCGACAAGGACGAGGACGACTCTGACGATGACGACTCGGAGGAGGAGGAGGAGGAGGAGCTCCGCGAGAAGACATGGAAGATTGGCTCGCCAATCAGCGAGGCGGCGCTGCGCGGTGTCAAGAAGGGCGCCAAGGTCGAGGTGCAGATCAACATTGCCAACGATCTTAGCGTTACTGCGCTGTTCCGCGAGGTCGGCGGGAAAGGAGGAGTGCGTGGCCAGGTGCAGGGGAAAGCAGGCCAGAACGGCAGTGCGTAGATGATGTGGTGGTGATGGTGGTGGTGAAGTGAGGATGGGTGGATGAATTTATGATTCTCTTGAATAGACTAGCGCAAGTGTGTGTATTGCGGGCCAAGGGCATGAAAAGCTCATAGCATGGAAATAGACTATGGCATCTTTTGACGTTATCCAAACCGCGCACTGCCCGGGCATTCCATCGCTTGTGCTGAAAATCAAAAACAACGAAAAAAAAACACCATGCTGCTTGAAGTGAGTTGACTAGCAAAGTCATGTCTGTCCAGGGCGTGAACCGTCCCCCTCTTGTTTTCCTTTTTCCTTCCCCAAGGAGGACACACAGCAACATCACATCACCTCATCACCCTGAACCCCCTATGTCACCTATCCCTCAACACGCTCAGTGTGGCGCCCATGCGGCGGCCCTGGGGCGTGGTCAACCAGGACTCAAAGGTCTGGGCGCCGGCACGATCCAGATCAGCATAATGCCACCTCCTCTCGTCCCAGTTCTCGCGGTCCAGCTCGTCGCGCAACAGCATCTCCAGGGCGCCGAGCTCGGCGCCGTCCTGCTCGTTCTCCCACTCGCTGCTCTGCGCAATGCTCAGCCACCGCAGGCGGCCCAGGTAGCGCTCGTCGATCAACGTGTACAGGTCTACGGCGGTAAAGCAGCGGGCCGGGTCGATGTTGGTCTGGCCCGAGGTGACGAGGGTGAGGGCCTGCAACGGGCGGGCTGCGGGCCACGAGTCGCGGGTCCAGTCCGCCGGCATGTGGCCGAAGCGGGAGTCGATGTAGTCGAGGGCGATGGTGAGGTGGGTGAGGTGCGGGAGCCACTCGAGGATGGAGTTGAGGCGGCCGTGTTTGGTGGCGGGCAGGTCGCGGAGCTCGACCGTCGTCAGTTGCGGGGACAGGTTTTGGAGCAGTGGGCGTATGCCCGTGTGGTCCAGCCCCGGCGAGTGCGAGATGGAGAGGCTGTGCATCGACGGCGGGAAGTGGTCGGGTTGCCGCAGCAGGTCCCAGAGGAATTTGCCGTAGATGCTGCCGGAGAGGCTGAGGTGCTGCATTTTGGGCGGCCAGCGCACGTTGATGCTCAGCGCGCCGGCTTCGTCGCGCGTCGTGCAGCGCGGGAGGTAGATTGCTTCGATGCCGCCGAGCCTACGGAGTGTCTGGGCTAGAGACTGGAAGCTGATGCATTCGCTGACCAGGCTCAGGTCCAGGATACGCAGTTTCTCGCATTTCGATAGGCTGGCCCAGCAATTGACTGCGAAGCTGGCCTGTGGCGCGATGAAGACCTGCAACCCCGCTTTGGTGCGGCCGAGCAAGCGGGCCGTGGTGGATTTCGTGCCCTGGTGGATGATGTGCGAGAGATCGAGGACGCGCACGAGGTTGGCGAGGTTCTGTTTCTTGATATGCGCGAGCACCGACGGGCAGATGGTGCGGACGAAGAGCTCGTAGGCGCGACCAGTGAGGAAGGGCGAGTCGTAGAGACGCTGGATGGCTACATCGTACCACTGTCTGCGAGGTTCACAATCAGCCACACGAAGGGGAGCAGGGAGGCGCCACACACCTGTTCACATAGCTGAAGTTTGCGAGGGTTGCTTGTTTGGACCGAATGTCCCACGCCTCTATGTAGGCCACGACTTCGAGTAGGATTTCATCGGGAAGATAGTTCGCGTAAGCGGTCATAGAATGGTTGGTTATAGAGTTGTGAGGCGACTATCAATATCCAAACGTCGCGTGGTAGAAGCTTTCGCCGCATGAATCCATGGAGAATGACGTTTTGCCTCCCCTCCACTGCGCTAACTCCGCATAAGTCCGACACTCACCAGGAAAGTCAAGACCGCACACGCGCATTAAAGATGCCGAAATTGTGTGCTGCTGCTTTACAACAATGCCGATTAATGTTACGGCCGATTGATGTTACGGCCGGTTAATGTTACGGCGCTCAGAGCAGAGGATTCTGAGGATTCTGAGGGTTCATGTTGTGGTTGTACCTTGCATTTGTCTTCACAGCAATTTTGAGATAATTTGAGACACAACACGTGGTAGACATTCATTCATTCTTTCGTACTAGCGCCAGCTCTTGGTGCAGGTTCTCTCACTTCAAGTAGCGCAAGTCCTGATCCGCCTACAGCACACTACAATGCCGCTTATGGCGCGACCCTCTGAGGGTCACGAGGGAACAGACTGCACATGCGAATGTTGGGCAGACCAAGCCAGAACTGGACAATCCTTTCCAGGCCGAAGCCTCCTCCGGCGTGGGGCGGGCAGCCATAGCGGAAGCAGTCCACGTAGTCCTTAGTGCCGGCGCCGTGGGGGTCGATCGGGGGGTCGTGGTTGCGCATCTGCTTTGACAGCAGCTCAGGGTCGTGGATACGCTGCGCACCGGAGCAGATCTCCTGACCGCGCATCATGAAGTCGTACGAGTTCGAGAGCTTGGGGTCGTGGGGCGAGGGCATTGTGTACGCAGGGCGGATATCGATAGGGAATTGATCGAGGACGTAGAAATCGGTGTTGTACTTCTCAAGGACGAGGCGTCCGAGGCGCTTTTCTTGGGGTGTGCTGCAGCATGTCAGACTGATTGTCGCATGAAGGGTTCAGGAAGTACTCACCTCAAGTCATCATAATCGCCGAGAGTCTCGCCAGCCTCGCGCAGCATCTTGATACCCTCAGTGAAGGGAATCCTGGGAACCTTGCCCGACTCCGGCAGCTTGAAGTCGTCGACGTGGTAAACGCTGCGGACGAGATCGGTCTCGCGCTTGTAGCGTGCGTTGAGCTCGTTGAAGATGAATAGCATGAGGTCCTCGAGGACACCCATGACCTCGTGGTAATGCTCCTGGAACTCCATCTCAAGATCGAGACCGGTAAACTCGGTCAAATGGCGAGCAGTGTTGGAGTTCTCCGCGCGGAAGACGGGACCGATCTCCATGACCTTTTCGAAACGCGAAGCAATCAACATCTGCTTGTAGAACTGGGGTGATTGTGCGAGGTAGGCCTGGCGGTCGAAGTACTTCAGTTCGAAGACATTGGCACCGCCTTCTGAAGCAGCACCCAAGATCTTAGGAGTCTGAACAAGTGTGAAGCCCTTCTTCGAGAGGAACTCCTGGAAGATAGCGCAGACGCCGCTCTTGATGACGAAGATGGACTGGTTGATCTTTGCCCTCAAGTCGATCGTCCTGTTGTTAAGTCTGGTGTTGAGGCTGACAAGCGGTCGCTCGCCGCCCTCCTCCTTTTGCTCCTCCTTCTGTTCCTCCCCAGGGGCGGCTTCAGCTGGCAGCGGCCTCTCGGCATCATCGACCTGCAGAGGCAGCGGGACCTCGGCCTTGGCCTCGATGAAAACCTTCTTGATGTGAATCTCGAAGTCCTGGATGGAGGCGCTTTTGATGGGCTCGGGAGCCTTTTTGACCAGTCCGGTGACTACGACTGTGCTCTCTGTGCTGATGGTGCCACAGAACTTGACCATCTGCTTGCTGAGCTTGTCGCTGGCGGCAATGACAGCCTGAATGGTGCTGAGGTTCTGGCGCAGGTTCAAGAAAGCCAGCTTCGCCGACTGGCTGCGTGCATTCTCGACCCAGCAGCGGAAGGTGATTTCCTTGTCAACGTGGTCGGCAACGTCCTCCAGGTTCACGCGCGCGATGCCCGTGGGCTTGAAGTCCTTGGAGCCAGTGAGAGGAAGCTCGCCGTACGAGTCTTTTGAGACATCTTCGGCGTCGGCAGCCTCCTTCTTTGTGCGTTCGGCGAGTTCGCGAGCCTTTGCAGCGGCCTTCTTCTCTGCCTGGCCGGAGCGTTAGTCATAGGTTCAGTCGCGCGAGCACACCAGTGTATTAACCTTCTCCTTCTCCTTTTGGGCCTTCTTTAAGGCATTCTTGGAGGGTGCCTCACCCTGTGGGGCCTCGGCAGGAGCTGCAGCAGGTGGTGGTGCGTCACTCATGGTTCAATGGGCGTGGAAAGTCAGAAAGGTGTGGTGTTGCACATTGGGAAATTACTGAAGTTCGCGCCCGAGGGGCACATGTGCCCCGCCCCACCAGCGTCATACTAGGTAGACTGAGTCAGGCACGAGCGCATGTACGAGCAAGAGGTTTGGAGAGTGAACGATGACTCGATCCACGTATTTGAAAGGCCGCAACTACAGTTACAAAGATACTACAGTGGGTATCGAAAGAAATGAATCATGAGACCGTCATGCTTTCGCTCAATGTCAATGCCCACGCTATGCCAGTGCGAGCCCTCAAAACCATTCAAAACACCTGCCTTCACGCCAGTCCAATGCAAGCAAAGCACGCCTATATCACAGGATACACTGCGCAGCGTCATGATAAAGAAAGGCAACCCTTCAACCGTGTATCGACGCCCGACTCGAAGCAACAGTACCACCATCCCACAATCGTACAGTCTTCATTATGGGGTTCTTGGGCTCGTGGCACGAGAAGATGTTGACATGGTTGTCGTGCAGAGCAGCGGCGGCAATCATGAGTCGGTGCGGGTGGAACGCAGTAGTCGTGATAGGTGCAGATCGGTCGCGGAGGAAGCCAGAGTAAGGCTCGAAATTTGAGACTGGCTTTCCGTTGTTGATGTTGAAGATCTTCACGCGGTGCTTCTGAGTTCCACTGCGATGTTGTCAGCAATGAAGGCCAGTACCTTTGGTCTGATCTTGACTTACGTTGCAAACACTGGCGCATGTTCATGGACGCTGAGCGTACGCAAGTGGTCTGTCGTTGCTTGGATGGTCTTGACGCTGCGATCCATCCTGATGTCCCACAGCTTGACCTCTCCGCTTCGACAGCCGCTCACTAGCTCTCGCTGCCCACCGCGCTGCAAGTGTACGTTTGTGATCCATTGTTTGTGTTCTTTCCAAACCTTGACCATGGCAGTTGCAGGCTTCTGACGCTGGTCGTATACGCGGATTGCGCCATCACCGAACCCTGCGACGAAGACATCGCCTTCCACTTGATCGGACGTCAATGATGTGATACAAGATCCTGATCGCGCGGGAATATCCTATGCCGGGTCAGCTGCCGAAGAAGACATACCGTGTTGGGTGACTTACGCTAACGCAGACTTCTGTGCCTGCATTCCAGACTCGAATCACTTTGACGTCTCCAGCGACAAGGACGAGACCCCGACCCTGCTGCCAGTCAAAGACAAGTCCGGCATTTTTGTTGCTAGCCACGAGATCAGTCAAAGCTCGGAACCCTGTAACGAGTTCCGTCTTTCCCTTGGAATCGTAGTTGCGGAAGATTTTGATGACTCCATCCCCCGATCCAGTCATCAGTAGTGCCTGATCATCCTCGTTTATGAACCGAACGTCTGTAATTTTCGAGTCCGGAGGGTTGCCATTGGAGAAGCAGTTGATTCTCCTGACGGAGTCGGAGTAGTCGATGACGTTGACTGTGTTCCAACTGTCGGTGACGACGAGGTGGTCCTCGAACTGGTGGAAAGTCATCTTCATAGGCTGGCTCAGATTGTCGAAATAGCCGCGAGGGACATCCCAACGGTTCGAGACAGCAACATCCTTTAGCGGCTGAGTCTCAGCAATGATCTTATCGTTGCGATTCCTGCGCCAAAGTCGCCCGTTGTAGTCGGTGCTGCCTGGCTCGTCCGCTTCTGTGGGTTTCATCTGGGGTTCGCGGAAGTATTCGACAGACCATTCGAAGAAGACGCTCTTGAGCGGGATTTGTGGCTTCTCCGAGAGCGTTCGCGGCCTAAACCCCCTCGATTTAGGCTCTTCTTCAACACTGTACTTCTCAGGGGTGTCAGGGCGTTTCTCTGCGGCCGCAGCGTCCGAATCATCCACCTTGCCCCTTGCAGCTGGTTTCTGGGGCGAGGTAGAGGGATCATGACCAGTCCAGAGATTCTTGAGTGATGCTGTCGATTTACGCATTCCTCCAAACAGCGACAAGTAGCCAGTCTCTTTAGACGGGGTAGGAGGCGTAGCAGCCATCTGCTGAAGTGGCTTCTCTTCTACGACACGACGGGCCGGGCGCGCCGCCGAGTTGTTCTTGAGCGTGTCGTGGAAGTGCGGCTGCGCGAATCGGCCGAGTGATGATTCTAGTAAGGCGATCAGGACGTAGTCCACAACTACTCCAGCGTCCTTTGCGATCTCGGGATAGGGATCGACGGACATGACCAGCATTTCCTTCCAGATAGCGGCGTAGACTGTGTTACTTGAGCAGGCGTTCGCCGCAGCAGAGGAACCGTTGGCGGTCGCGCGCATCTTCATGTACAATCCGTCACCGTTCTTTTGTTCCATCTGAGCGGATACATGGCTGTTCCTCTCTTCGGAGAAGTGTTCGAATGCGGTGACAATAAAGCGCGTCTTGTAGCGTGCGATGAAAGTCGAGAAGAAGATGAGCAGCTCACGGCGAACCAAGCTGTTGCCATCTGTTGTCATGAGAAGGACCGTCGAGGCAATAGACTCTTCGATGTTGGCGACTTGTGCTGTAATGTCTCGGATACCCAGGAAGGATGTCAACGAGTGCAGCATGGCAGCTCGTACTTCAGCAACAGGGTCCATGACCAGTTCGCAAAGCCTCTCATGTGCCATGCAACGGATACCCACCCATTTAGCCTCTTCGTAGTCGACCCAAAGCTTGCTCAGACAAAGGCACGACCATTGTCTCAGCAGGGGGTTCTGCATATCCTTCAAGTGGTCCAAACAACTCTCCACAAGCTCGGTGCTTAATGAGGCGCGTTGGCCCTGGTTGTAGTCCTTGCAGAACATGGATATGATGAATGCACACATGGCTCTGTGTTCGCTTGCGTTCTGGATAGGAATGCCTGAGGTTTTGTAAGCATGACAGCGGGGGGAATTGTAGGATGCAGACATACCTGAACTGGGATTGAATATGTTGATGAAGTATTGATAACCGTTATCTTTGAGCAGGTCGGCTTGGCATGAGGAATCAACCGCGAGTATGCGAGCCCAGATGAAGACCATGACTGGCTTCAATTCGTTCGCTTGTGATTGAAGTAGCTTTAGCACGTAGGGGAATATACCAATGCTGAGAGCGAGGTTGACAGCCCACGGTCCGTGGTCCAGGAAGCTGGACAAGAGGATAAGAGCGCGCAATCGGTGGACCTGACTGAGAAGCACCTGCAACACGATGGGAAGCTGTTCGGGTATCTTTTGCTCGACAGCGCCTTGAGACAGGTATACCTCAAAGGCAGTGAGCTGCTCTGAGAAGAACTCCGAGTGCTTGTAAAGATAGTCCTTCTCGCCGCGCGCTTCAGCCTGCAGATCAGGTAGTTGGGCTAGGATCAGCTCCACAGCAAGATCCCAGCTCCGCCACAACGGGTGGTCGTGTGTCTGTGGTATCTCAGGATGGGAGACTGGATTGCAGTGATATACGCGCATGATTCGCTGTGCGAGCAGATAGTTGCGGAACAGGGCTGCTACCATCAGATCTTGGCGGAACAGCTTCTTGAACAGTGGCTTCGACAACGAGTTCCAAGCAATGGTATCGGTGATGGCGGTGAAGATCCAGTTGAGTTCGCCAATGGGCGTTCTGCGTTCCGAGACCTTGCCGGGGATGTTGTGGGCATCTCGTAAGCTGACCTTGCTGGGGAGGGGGTTCTGGAGGATGAAGAAGCGTACAGCCATGGTGATGGGGTCTGTCAGGCAGGACGTGAAGACATCTGCGGGTAGCTCTGGGTTGGTGGGCAACGACTCCCTCTCTCTGCAGGCGGCCAGATGGATGCAGTCGCTGAAGTCGACGTACTCGACGTTTGGGTCTCGGCGACGCGCCTCCTCAAACTCGGCTTGGTGCTTTTCTGCGAACCTGTTGAAGTTGGTGATGATGAGACCAGCGTCGGAGCAGTCGTAGACAAAGAGGCTGGGCGCACCGATCCAGCTCTGCAGGTCGTACAGCGAAAGCGGGATGTACTGGGTGTAGTTTCTGTTGAAGACCCAGATCTCTCCACTAGAGGTGGGTTTGGGGACGCCATGGCCGTTGTAGTGGAACAGGACGCGTTCGTTCCTGGCGTTTCGGCGAAGAGTGGAAGCGTACTTTCTCGTCTCTTCGGTGGTGGGGTCGAGCAGGAGCTTGTAGCGGGTGCGCATGCTCAGTTGCTCGTACTGCGTCTGCAGGGCTTTGCCGATCTGGTTCATGGGGGTGTGGCCGGGGGTTTGCGAGGTTACCGTGGGGTCGATCCAGCACTCCTCTTTGGCACAAGGGTTGGTCTTGATGACATCTGGGGGGTCGACGCCGATGTTCAAGCAAAGAGCCAGGACGGCAGAGACGGTCTTGAGGCGGTCTCGCATGCGCCATTCCTGCACGGCCGATGTGCCGAGTTCGCCCTTGGGATGGCCGCCGGATTCGTGCTTCTTGTCGGTGTAGTACATGAAGAAGGTCTGCGGCAGCGGGTTAGCAGACAAGGCAGGCGGGCCGGCTGGGCGCCACCCACCGAGGTCAGCATGTTGCTGTACTCTTCCGAGTTCAATTGGTCGTCCCAGCCATGGCGGATCTTGAAGTGGCCGTCCACGCTGGCGTCGTCGGCGGGGTCCTGCGGCTGGACGGGCTGGCGGGGGCCAAAGTCGCTCTTTGCGCGCGCAAGACTGGGGCGGTGGGAGCTGGACGCGCTCAGGCTCGGGCGAGGCGTCGAGGTGGGCGCGGGCACGTCGAGGTGGGCGGCGGCGGAGGAGGAGCTGGGCCGGGACGCCGGCGTGTCGTGCGCGGGCGGCGCGGTGCTGTCCATGGCGGCGGGGCTGTCCATGGCGGCGGGCGCGTTGGAGGCGAGCGGGTTGGGCAGCGGCTGGCGGGGGGCGTGGGCTGGT